>APFE030147122.1:6557-18331 GCA_000404065.3 Pinus taeda
AGTTAAAAAACTCTGTTGACTGATGACATCTCTGATGGTACAAGTGTCTTCGGGATGATCCTTGGGCATGGAGTCGTCAAATAATCGTCAGGTGCTACTCCAACAGTCAACAGGCGCTCATGGGTTTCTCTATCTGGTTCATTTCCTTTCTCTTCTCTCATCTGTCTGTCTTGCTACTCTTCTCTCTATTCCATTTTATCTTCCCTGTCCCCGCTTTCCTCTCGTGCACTTCTCAGTGTGAGAATTTGGGGTCCTCCCTTTGGTCATGTGGAGAAAACAAAAAACCTCCTGATTGGGTACGTGACCATACTCCTGGGCAGTTTTGGTGATTTAGTTGCCAGATCAAAGATCTGGCTAGGTAGTTCAGGCAGACAGGAAGACGTCCCATATCTCCGCTTATAGTTTTATCCTCAGGTATCGTGTTCTGTATGGGTTCTTCCTCTTGTTCAGCTTTGGGAATGCTTTTAATATAATCAATCGCAATATTGTTGGGGATTTAAAATGGGGGTGTTACAGTTGTAGTTTGAGGTATAACCTTGATTTCAACAATGCATCTCCTAATCCAGATTCAAGGAATTTTTCTCTCATAATCGAACTTCTCACATATGAAAGCCCTGACATGTTTTCTTCTTTACATGAAATGACGTTTAAATACAGGGTGGTTTTTTGTTTGCTATGTTTGGATGTTAGAAATGTATGTTTTTTCCTTCTACTTAGAGGAGGCATATCTCAACTAAGACTTGGCAACATTTGTAATATCGTCGGAGTGTTTGGGATAAAGATAGATACATACATATGTACAGATATATTGGTGATAAGACCAAGGGGATTGTGATGTTTTTAGTATATATACATTTTCTCTTGTTCTCCACAATTGATGTTAGCTTATGTTTTGTAGGTTGATGATTGTCTAGATTTGAAACTCTGCATATTGTACTGATATCTAACATATCAGTGAATCTGTCAGGTGACTGGGAGGAATGTAACAACATTTAAAGGGCATTCAGATTACTTGCATTGTATTGTTGCACGCTCATCACAAAACCAGGTATGTATTTGATAGAATGGTAGATACTAGAGACATTCCATTTGTGCAGAAGTCATTTACTTCAATTTAGTATGTTAATCACATCTGCTCAAGCTGCTTATAACACTGCACTATTAGATGGGAGTAATATTTGAATTTTGACTACATTGAAATTAACAAATTTGACAGTTATTAACTTATTTGTTAAATGCAGTTAGGGTTCTGCCATATTTAGCAGGTGCACTAAATTTGGCGGAGGGACCCACAAGTGGGGCCAAGGTGCAGCTTACCTTTTTCTATTTGTTTTTTGACTTCGTTAAATTTAAATTTTCCTATAGTAAAAATTTAGATTGATCTCAGCTGTCCAAAGAGATCTAATCTCAGCCATTCGTGGTAGTGGTGGGCCCAAGTCAAATTCTAAAGAGGGAAAAAGGGCACAGAACTTGGTCAATTATGACAAGACATCTTGGTGTTCAGCTCAAGGGTTTAGCTTAGTGCTAGGGTTTAAGATCAGCGATTTAGAGGAAGAAAGGAGGCGGATTCAGCGCAGATCACTTCCAGAAATCCGCAGACTTCCTCAGAGGCCGAAATCAGTGCGCAGAGGAGGCCATACAGGTCATGCGTGTTTGTGCAGAGGCACAGAAGTGAGGCCAGATTTATTGGAAGGGCTCAGACCAGTGCGCAGAGTTTATAAAGGCAAAGTGTTATGGATGTAAATAATTAATAATTAATAGTTAAACATTGATTATTGTACTAAGGAGGCATTTCTCAAAAGACACGACCATTCATGAAGGGACACCTGCCTAGGTATATAAGCGTGCCTTCATTTGTAACCACAATATCATATCTCTTGTACATTCAACATTCTTATATATAAATAATAGTTGTCCTATAATGGATATTTACATATTTAAGATCTTTTGAATAGTCTGCTATGTATGCAAATCACTTGGTATTAGAGTAGTGGCATTTGTTCGTAACATTTGGTATCAATGCTGTTTGATCCTCTGGGTGCTCAGTCGCTGCATAGAGCCAATCTGATTTGGCCTTTGGCCATCAACACTATTACCGCTCAAACTAGTAGGGGTCCTAAAAGGGGATCCTTGAAGGGCTACCTCTAGGTCAAGGGAAACAATTGAGCAATAGCCCATTGTCACCTCGGCTAAGGCTCCCTACTCTTTACGACCTTTCACTGATGGGAGGAGACCCGCTATAATAAGGATCACGAAATTGAATGGATCAATGATAGGTTGAGAGGTGATCCTATAAGCCTATTCACGAAAGAGGCTCAAATATATGTCTTGCTTGCCTTGAAAGCAAGATGAAAGGTTCTCTAGGAAGGGCTTAGGGGATTTCTAAGAGCTAGGGTTTGAGTATATGACTTGTCAAGAAGATTCTTAGCTCCTAAAATCCTTGTGGAAACTTGGCTTCCAAGTGGTCTTTGTGAAATTGGCTTCAATAAGTTGTGGGACCACATGGGACCAAGTGGACCCGAGTTCGGTCAAGGGGTTAGGGTTTAGCAGTCAATGATATACTTGACCTAATCAAGGTGGAGAAGGGGATCAAGGAAGGAATTTTTAATGAAAGATAATGCAATAATCCCAGTGAGGTTTCTAGCCTAAGGAAACTAGGGGCAAGAATTGGTCTTCAGGCTAGGTGAAGCAAACAAAGTTCCTTCTTCAGATTAATTACTCCAAAAGACTTGGAACATAAAGATATCCATGAAGATACAAATATTATATATTAAATGTATGGATAAGAATGATACAAATGAGAGCGAGAGGTCTGCTTATATACTATGTAGGTGTCTCTTCATGGAGAGTCATGTATCATTTAGACATGACTCTTCAACCTAATTACTAATTAACTAATCATTATTAATTATTATCATTTACATTATTTCCTATATATTTATTCATAACATTGCCTTCCTCTTCAAAAATCTTTGTCCTCAAAGCTTACTGATGAAAGGCTTGATCTCCTTTTTATGTTACAGATGTCTTCTTGTCTCGGAATTGTCATCTTCGTCAAAGCAAGAAAATATGATCCTCTAAGTGACAAACAAAACTATCGCACTGAAAAGGGATCAGACCATCCTAGATTAATCTTTTGTGGAATATTCTGATCACTGGAATTTTGCAACCACTTGTCATCATAGCACTTGATTGAGATTACATCACTATTCTTTGGAACATCAATTTGTTGTTTCTGTTCTGAATGGTCCTGATACATAGCATGGTAGACTTGTCTACTCTCATGATTTAGATGCTGATAGGGAACTTTTTTGGTTTGACTTTCCCTTATTAAGTGTGTGGAATTTTTTTATTTACTTTAGGTGATGACCATTACCCGTCAAAGCCCAGATCTACAAACTGTACCATGCATATAAGAAATGCATCTCCTGAAAAATTTCGACTACTAAATCCCTATCTGCACACTGAAGAAACATATTCAAATCTTCACGTAGAGCCTACACTTTACCAAATTCTAAAAGATACTTCATACAACCCCTTTTAAGCCTTGGCAACCGTTACAATGATGCATGTTGGAGTCTGTCAACGACACTTTTACAATTGATATCGGTGAGCAGGCTTTCTTCACATGCATCCTTCAAAACACCGATGTCATATTTATCTGCTGCTCGTAGCAGACCCAACCTGTGTGTGTAAACTCGTTAGGAGTAAGACATCCATATATATATCTCAAAACAGCTTTGCATGCATCAATGGATATGTCATCGATATTAATTGTCGATGATTCCTTTTCCTTCAAGTCATGAGTAAACATACTCAGAAGTCAACATCTACCTTTGCCTGGGGCATTCATCAATTACGATCCCGGAATTCACTCCCACCGGATTCCACTCCGAAGCTGATGTCTCGCTGTGTATGGCGTTCAAATTCTTTGTTTATGGAAAATTGATTTCCTTCTTCGTTACATTCTAGATTATCCAAACTTTGTTTGTTCATAAAAACACTATTAAACTTTCATTCCAGCACTAAGATTTTCATGGGATCGATTCTCAATGAATCTGGGAATTAATCATAGATTTTATTCATCAGAACTATACAATTTAAAATTGCTCAGACCGACTTCTACGCCTTTCTCCTTGCAAACAGAGACTTTAACTGTTCACCTGCACCCTTTTTAATTACAAACACTGCACCTGCGCCCAACATAACTCATAACAGGAATGAGATTCGATCCATAATTCCCATTCAACTATCCGCTTTCTGAATTGGCTCTATGTTATGTCAAATCGAATCTCATTCTTGTATGCAATTCATTACAATCTCATGGACTAATTTCAGTTCTCTTACCCAGGATATATGACTCAATCAAACTAGAAAGGCGAAAATACTTCCTTTACCACCGTAACTACTAATTGAGGATCGAGCAATCGATTCAGTTTAATAAGATTCTGCAATGTTAAACTCCTTCCACAGGAACTAAAACTCAATTCCTTACAATTTTAATATTCCAGAACTTAAAAGGATCGAATTCCCTTTTATTCACACCAAATTTAATTTTACACCATTCGATAATGAACATACAGAAAAAAAACCAAATACTGTATTAACACACCAAATACTTACAATACAAATTTTCCTTCCTGGCCAAATATCCAATGTTCATGGCCCCTTACTATTTGCCATAAGCTTACAGCCTTGGCTGATCAAGCTGCTCTCAATCCTCTCATATATCTTTTTCTCACAAAAAGCCCTCCTATTTATACAATTTAAAAAAATCATTTAATTAAATGCTCAATCTCTTAAAATCCTCAACAACCCCTAAATCTCTCAACATCCCTACAGGATAGGTGTTTATCCCTAAAATCCTTCAATTCATTAAATTTCCTCATATCCTTTTATTAATAAAAGGATATTTACATAAATCCTCACCTTCTCCTATTTAATTCAAATTAATTAATAAAATATTAAAAATCATCACACCCTATATTTACAATTTAACATTCTCACACCTCATATTTACAAATGGAGAAAAAGGTCTTGATGCTCCTGCATCAGACTCCCCATGTAGAAAATTCATGACCACCTGGTCATAAGTCTGGATACCTCCTCCTGGATCCCAGATTTTATTTTGTAATTCTTCAGTGCTTGTCGATTGCTTCACTGCTGTTGTCATCTGCTGTTGTCTTCCAGGTTTCCATATTTTGTGTTGTAATGCTCCACTTGCTTTGCTCTCGCAATCCTTCACTGTCATTCTCTTGTTGTCGCTCCTTTTATTTCTTTCAGCTGTCTTTTTCTGTTAGTTGCAATAATATTTCAATGCAAAGACTACAATATTCTATTCTTCAAAAACATATCATCTTACCAAACTTCAAAACCTGCATTTCCAATTCAGACTTACACACTTCCACACCACATATGTGCCTTCAAACTCAAACTCAAATCTTGTATATACGCCTTCAATATCAGATTCAAAGACCAATCAAACAAGTGCGCCCATATTTACATTCAACTCGGAACAAATGCGGATTCCAATATAACGCTCTAACTAAATAATGCCACAGCAAATATTTATTAGATCTACACTTTCTAACATATCACAACAGCCCAAGGAATCCATAATAAACCTGGATATGCTAACAAAAGGGATTACCTCAACAACGCCTCTGCAAAATTCTGTCTTCAATCCCTTCTCACTGCTCGGAATTCTGGAATGAATTCTCAATTGTGTTTCTAATTTCTTGGACGCTTCAAGCAATCATACATTCATCTTCAGAACAGTAAATCAAAACCTTCGTTTTATCATGACTCAACAGAAATGGTTATTCAATCTTGAACGCTATTCAACCATCAATCCCAATTCAAAATTAAACAAACCAATCATTTCAACAGAGCCAGGCTCTGATACCAAAAAATGATGACCATAACCCGTCAAAGCCCAGATCTACAAACTGTACCATGCATATAAGAAATGCATCTCCTGAAAAATTTCGACTACTAAATCCCTATCTGCACACTGAAGAAACATATTCAAATCTTCACGTAGAGCCTACACTTTACCAAATTCTAAAAGATACTTCATACAACCCCTTTTAAGCCTTGGCAACCGTTACAATGATGCATGTTGGAGTCTGTCAACGACACTTTTACAATTGATATCGGTGAGCAGGCTTTCTTCACATGCATCCTTCAAAACACCGATGTCATATTTATCTGCTGCTCGTAGCAGACCCAACCTGTGTGTGTAAACTCGTTAGGAGTAAGACATCCATATATATATATATCTCAAAACAACTTTGCATGCATCAATGGATATGTCATCGATATTAATTGTCGATGATTCCTTTTCCTTCAAGTCATGAGTAAACATACTCAGAAGTCAACATCTACCTTTGCCTGGGGCATTCATCAATTACGATCCCGGAATTCACTCCCACCGGATTCCACTCCGAAGCTGATGTCTCGTTGTGTATGGCGTTCAAATTCTTTGTTTCTGGAAAATTGATTTCCTTCTTCGTTACATTCTAGATTATCCAAACTTTGTTTGTTCATAAAAACGCTATTAAACTTTCATTCCAGCACTAAGATTTTCATGGGATCGATTCTCAATGAATCTGGGAATTAATCATAGATTTTATTCATCAGAACTATACAATTTAAAATTGCTCAGACCGACTTCTACGCCTTTCTCCTTGCAAACAGAGACTTTAACTGTTCACCTGCACCCTTTTTAATTACAAACACTGCACCTGCGCCCAACATAACTCATAACAGGAATGAGATTCGATCCATAATTCCCATTCAACTATCCGCTTTCTGAATTGGCTCTATGTTATGTCAAATCGAATCTCATTCTTGTATGCAATTCATTACAATCTCATGGACTAATTTCAGTTCTCTTACCCAGGATATATGACTCAATCAAACTAGAAAGGCGAAAATACTTCCTTTACCACTGTAACTACTAATTGAGGATCGAGCAATCGATTCAGTTTAATAAGATTCTGCAATGTTAAACTCCTTCCACAGGAACTAAAACTCAATTCCTTACAATTTTAATATTCCAGAACTTAAAAGGATCGAATTCCCTTTTATTCACACCAAATTTAATTTTACACCATTCGATAATGAACATACAGAAAAAAAAAAACCAAATACTGTATTAACACACCAAATACTTACAATACAAACTTTCCTTCCTGGCCAAATATCCAATGTTCATGGCCCCTTACTATTTGCCATAAGCTTACAGCCTTGGCTGATCAAGCTGCTCTCAATCCTCTCATCTATCATCTATCTTTTCTCACAAAAAGCCCTCCTATTTATGCAATTTAAAAAAATCATTTAATTAAATGCTCAATCTCTTAAAATCCTCAACAACCCCTAAATCTCTCAACATCCCCTAAATCTCTCAACATCCCTAAAATCCTTCAATTCATTAAATTTCCTCATATCCTTTTATTAATAAAAGGATATTTACATAAATCCTCACCTTCTCCTATTTAATTCAAATTAATTAATAAAATATTAAAAATCATCACACCCCATATTTACAATTTAACATTCTCACACCTCATATTTACAAATGGAGAAAAAGGTCTTGATGCTCCTGCATCATTAGGTGTCGATGTTGTTGAGTTGGTTACGAAACCTTCACTTGGGGTGTTTATCTTCTGAACTGCAACATCTAAGTGCATCTTTTCTTCAACTAGTTTGCATTCTTCTTGAGTTATGATATTCACTGTTTCGGTATTCATTCCCTTATCTTCAACTTGGACTGTTACGACTGGAGATTTCGATACTTCTTTTTGAGTAAATTGTTCTAACTTGTCTTTTAATGCTTTCTTATCATCCTTAAGTTTCTTAACTTGAGTGAGTAGGCTTTGATTATGGTTTCTCAGACGTAAAAGTTCTTTGGTTTCTGATTCATCAACCTTATTTTCAATGTTTTGACTTTTGATTTTTTCATCTTTTAGATCTTTGATTTGTTCTAATAAATTTTTATTAAGGTTCTTTAAATGTAAAGTTTCCTCTTCTTGAGTTCTTTCTTTGTGACTTTTTTAGTCTTCTTCACTTGTGCAATTAATTTTTTTACGTGGTCCTTGAGGCGAGAGATTTTTTCATCCTTTTCCATTACTTCCTTGTAATGCATATCCACAAGACTTTTATGTTCCTGTTGTAACACTTTCTTGTTTTGCCGAAGTTTGACTATTTTGCCTTTCTCTTGATCTTCTAGCTGCAATTTCTTGGTACACTGGATTACATCGTTTTGTAGGAGTAATGACGGGCTTTCAACTTGCAATGTGGATTCTGTTTTCTTCATTTCCTTATTAAAATCAACATGTTGTTGCTTATATATTGCCATTAATTGTCCTATATCTCTTGCAATTGATTGTTTTTGTGCATGACATAGAAATTCAACTAAGGTAAAAGTTTTGTAACATTTTGTGCAGACGACATTTTGATTTCTGAATGACTCTTGACAATTAGGTTATCTTTCTGAACAAAAGGGACATATTGAAATGTAACCGTTGTTCTTTGTGGAAATCATCTTTTTACATATTTTCTTTTTAAAATTTAATTAATTAATTTTATTATATATAACTCTCTTCCCCTTTCTTTTTTATTTTATTTTATTTTTATTTCCCTCTCTTTTTTTTTAGATTTTTTTCTTTAATCAGTTTTTAATATATATATATATATATATATATATATATATATAAAGGTAGAAATATTTTTTTTTGTTTACTTTTTTTTATAAATTGTATGCATATTATATGTATTTCTTTTTTATAACCCTCTCTCTCTATATATAATTAATTTAATTAATTAAATAGTTTTAATTAATTAAAATAATTAATTATATTATACAATTAAATAATTTAATTAAGATGTACGATGTGGTCACGTCTTTTAACCGACTGATGTATCGTGGCCAGGGACACCACGATTGGTTGAAAGGCGGATGGACGAGGTCAATCGGTGTAGAGAGGAAGAAGGTACAGAGCTAGACGAGTGACGACGGACAACAGTGACGACAGGCAGGGAATTAGCGGGTGACAGTGCTGGAAAAGCAATATTGGAACAATCGCAGCTGGTGGTGGCGACGCTTGAAGTTTACGACAGTAGCAGAAGAAGTCTGGTGGACGGTGGAATTAAATGGTGGGGCTTGGAAAATGTAGCGGCTAATAGCGATTACGACAATAGTTGATGTGGTTGCTGCCATGAGCGGTGTCGTCCTGACAGGTACGTTTTTTGTTTGTTTGTTTTTTTTTTCTCAATATTTTTTTTCCTCCCAATTTTTTATAAATGAATTCGTGTATATTTTTTTTCCAATTTTTTTCATTTAAATGTTAATTTTAATTTTTTTTTGGGTTGATTTTTTCTTTAATATAACCTCTTTTCCTTTTTTATTTTTTTAATGGCCAAAAGCCTAATAGCAAGTTGAAGAAACTCCAAAACTGGTAGCGAAATGCTAGAATCACGACGACAACAAAGTTGATGACAGGTTGCTAGCCAAAGGCTGGATTAGACGAAGCTCCGATACCAAATGAAGTAAACAAAGTTCCTTCTTCATATTAATTACTCCATAAGACTTGGAATATAAAGATATCCATGAGCATACAAATATCATATACTAAATGTATGAATAAGAATGATACAAATGAGAGCGAGAGATCTGCTTATATACTATGCAGGTCCTTTTGCATGGAGAGTCATGTCTCATTTAGACATGACTCTTCAACGTAATTACTAATTAACTAATCATTATTAATTATTATCATTTACATTATTTTTTATATATTTATTCTTAACAATAGGGCTGTCGATATCTCAAGATCCCACAATTGGAATCTCATGAAATTTGGAGGGCTTCTTGAGGACACACCAACCTAGTTGTGGACAAAAAATCGAAGTGTTTGGATAGCTAGATTGTGAGATAATTAATGCTCTAGGTGACCTAAGAGGGGAAGGTGAAAGAAATAAGCTTTGAGGTGATCACCTATGGAAGACCAGTGCCCAATCCTTTTGGGGAGATTGGAGTCAAGAAGAATATGAAGATAGACTTCGTTTCTAGGTCAAGGAGGCTCTAAGATCAACTTCGCTTGTAATTAGGGCAAAGGAGAGTGACCTTAAAAGCTTTAATACTTTGTTTTGCAAAGCGAAGTGGCTTGTCAAGATAAATTCAACCATAGAATTAGCCCTAAGAGAACTCGTTCAACATACATGGCCCATACATAAGAGATATGCTATATATAAAAATAATTCCATAATTTCGCAGTAAATGCATGCAACAACTAGCCTTAGTATAGCGAAATTATCATCGTCAATGTATGTGACAAGGTAAAAGAATAAATAGAATTAAATTGTAGTTACATGTAAGAAAATATGTCCAACCACCAATAAAATTGCCAATCAAGAAGCTCCAAGATAAGAAAAGACAATCCATACATCAAAATTCATCCATGCTCCAAAATTTCGTCCACCAAGAAGGAATCGCGAAAATATCAAGAGAGATACAAGTCCAAACCAAGTGATGATGAGAAACGAACTCTCATCATTTGTATTTATACACTCCTAATGAATTCAATTTAGCTATTTGAGCCTACATTAACCCCTAAGATAAAGGTAATATGCAAATAACTAACTTTTGGTGACAAGCCCACCAAAGTAGCTCATAAACAAAATAGCAAGCCTCTCAAGAGGTCGAATGATCAATAATACACATCGTTGGGCTCTCTAAGAAGCCTAATGAAGTCCATAAGTTCCATAATGATGAGTAGGACTTCCAAAAGTGATGGAAAAGGGGTTGGCCCTGTTGAAGAATGTAACTAGGTTCAATTTTCATAATTGTATTTGAGTCACAATGAAATGCACTTGTGTAAAATAATTTTATATTTATTATTATGACTTATTAAAGCATGGGTTTCATGCTTGGGTCATCATGTTTTAGGTCAAAGTCCCCATTGAGGACTTCAAAGATTTATTTTGAATCATTAGAGTCATTGTCCATTTAAAGAGACCCTTCTTAGGCTTTTGAATCATGTAAAAATAATTAATATTGATCAAATAAGCTATTTGTCACCTCCACACCAAGTTGGCCTCAAACTGGGTAATTCGACCTCATCAGAAGCCTATATATTGGAGCAGTTCAAATTCGTTTGGTGCATTCATTCTCTCTCACACAAGTTCGATATCTAGAGGAAAGACCTGGGAAAGTGCGAAGTGGGGAAGGAAGGCTAAAGGAGTGCGGAGTTGGAGAAAGAGGAAGAAAAAGAGGAAATCTCTCTTGTCAAGTCAAAGTTGCTATTGCTAGTTGCTGGGTCAAAGTTGCTATTGTAGGGTTATCATCTGCATGAAGGAAGAAAGAACTGACTTGGTGTGGAGGAAGTCTGTGTCTAGGTCAAGAGTCTTGGATTATCTCAGGAAGTTATTAAGGAAGAGTTGCTAACTAGATTTTCCCCTAGATAGGGGTTTTTCCTTGGTTGTCTGCCTATATCTGGTGTGCTGCAACGACCAAAAGTCATATACGTAGCGAAAATATTTAAAATACTTCAAAGACGTAAATGGCCATTGTAAGACATGTAACTGTATATTGAATTGATGTAAGATGATTACAAATGAGAATGAGGGCCTACTTATATACCATGGGTAGTTTCTTTTTCATGAATGCTCATGTCTCTAAGACTATGTTACTTGGGAGCGGGAGCGGGAGCGGGAGCGACCATTTTCAGAAGCTCCTGGTTTGGGAGCGAATCCGGGAGCGATTTTTTAAA
>APFE030147148.1:0-12587 GCA_000404065.3 Pinus taeda
TACCCTCAACCTTATGCCAGTGACTGTGAAGCTTTGGCATAGCTTCTGTAAGTTTTCTGCTTAGATACGGTTAATACAATTTGTAAATCTCGTGTATCTCGATTGGATCGTGCACTGGAAATGATATAAAATCTGGAATAAATTCAGATAAAATCTAAAATCTTTGTAATATGTCTGTTATCAGAAGGAATCAAAGGAAGAGAGACAAAATTAAGAACAGATGAATGAAAATAGGCTTGTGACAGCACCAAATATCAAACATATACTGGAATCAAATCGGCTTCTGTTAACTAATTTTACAGAGGGAAATGGGCGAAAAAACTCATTCTGTTTGCGCCTTAAAAGTTGTAAATTTAGATTTGAAAACATCTATTTTATCCGTAGAAGCCAGAAATTGTGAAGCTCGGGGTTAGCAGATGTGTTTTTTGTGTTCGTTTCACTGATAATATATTTTTTTGATGCAGAGGAGGAGGTGAGCTGTCACTTTATAGCTTAATTTACTCAATCTTTACTAAATGGCTTTTTCTTAAATGTTATTGTAACCGAGAGTAGTACAGTTGCAACTGTGTAACTCAGACATATTTATCTAGATTGTTGATTCCTCAAATATTTTGCAATCAAATAGACATGCTTCCACTAATTCACCAAATATTTATCTAGATTGCTGATTCTTCAAATATTCTGCAATCAAATAGGCATAGTCCCACTGATTCACCAAATATTCAGCAATCAGACGTCTGATTGCCCAATATTCAGCAAACCATCCATAGAGATAAGCTCAGAGATCTAACCCTAAGTTACTGCTGATTCACCAAATATTCTGCAATCAGACATCCGATTGCCCGATATTCAGCAAACCATCTATAGAAATAAGCTCAGTGATCTAGTCCTAAGTTACTGAAATGAAATGGCATCCCTTCTTTGTCAATACAAGCCGGTAAGATAGACATATTCTATTCTACTTTCTGGTTTTACGACATGGCGGCCTTTAACATGAATGGATAAGAGTCTTAATTGAATAATATCGAGAACTTAGATGATTATTATTGGATTAAGGGTTTCGATGATCTTAGCGTTCTACGGATTCATGTGAACCGATCCTTTTGAATATTTCTTAATGGGTCAGTTTTTCTAATTATACGACCATCTCCAACCCTTCTCATCGTGCTAGAAATTTGCTTACAAAAACACAAACCCCTCCCACTGTAAAACTTACAGACATGAGCTTATTCATATCGCTTTCTGGGAGTGTTTTTTGAAGAACTGTTTGAGTGGAAATAAGCTGTAATTGAAATTCAACTGTGTTGGAAAGCAGAGAAGTAAAGGTAAAAAATAACATAAATAGTTTATATATTGTGGTTTTTTAGTTGATCACAATGAATCAAGGAAAGGTATTTAATTTTATTTTAACTAACCACTCACCCAAAATAATTTAACATGTAAATAAATTTAATTCAACATGTAAATAAATTCAACTTTGTCCAAAATATGACTAAACTAAACTTTGACTCAATTTTAATTAACTCTTTCATTTTAAATAACTCTCCATGGGGAGTAACTATCTCTCATTTTAAATAACTCTCCATGTGGAGTAACCATGTTTAACAAAATGCAGATTAAAACTTTTAAAGAAAATTAGTTTTTATTGAAAACATGAAGGAGACTCTTTCCAGAACTTACATCCTTTTGGGGTAATGTGTTTGTAAGATGAAAGATTGGTGATGTTGTGTTGGTGTCATGCAGAACGGCCAAGCATCGTCACGCCACCTCAACACCAGCAACTTAATCGAGAAAATAAGACGAACTTTAAGAGAAAGGAACTGGATCCGCGGAATCCCCCTCCAAAGAGACATTACAGAGGAGTAAGGCAGAGGCCGTGGGGAAAATGGGCTGCAGAGATTCGAGATCCAAAGAAGGCAAGACGAGTATGGCTGGGCACATTTGAGACCGCAGAAGACGCTGGGAGAGCATACGACGACGCTGCTTTAAAATTTCGAGGGTCAAGGGCGAAATTGAACTTTCCAGAAAGAATCAACCTCCAATACGAGGATCCTCCTTGTATGAACATGCCAAAACAAGAAACCGCAGCAATTGCCGACTTCAGTATTCAAGTTGCACACGGAACATGCAGCCTAACTCTACCGACTAATGGTGATAATTGTTTGGCAGCGCCGGAAGGCTGTGGTAGTCTACACGTGGAAAGCATAAGTGGAGAAACGTATTCTGATCGACTCCACTATGGGATTCCACCGCCGTATTTCATACCAGCTGACTCACCGTGTTTATCAAAATTTTCAGATGTATATCACCATGGCCACCCACTGCAAGCTAATTCTAACCCTAGTTTAGTGCAGCAGTATTCCGCTTATATAAGATCTCAGAAGGAACCAGAACCTTTCAATCAACAGCTGGCTTCTATGACTTCCATCCAAAACGAACCAGCCCTGGATTATAGTCGACAACTGCAAATTACAAGTAGTCCTAATTTAGTTTCATCGAATTACACAGGTTCGAGGGTATCCATGTTCAATAACTATGTGCAGCAGCAGCAACATATGGTTATTCGTCAACAGCGGGTCCGATCAGTTAGCACGACAGGTTATGAGGAGCTATATAACTTTCGTGAAAGAATGGTTAATCAGACATCCCACAACTTCCTAGACTGTACTCCGTCTCAATCTGAATCCTACGATAACTTGGATTACAATTCAGGAGTTCTTCCAGCACGTAATTTGAAGGACGCGGAACTTTGATGAAGAAAATGTTGATATGATAAGATGGGGTATCCACAGATCTGGTTTTCCATTGGTACGTCTCTGATGATATCAATTAAACGTTTTTCCATTCAGGTCTCTGATGATATATTTTCCGCGGACATCTCCACTACCTTTTCAAATTACTATCGATACTATTAAATGTCAGGTTTTGCCGCAATATATCATGTGACTTTTTGATTTTGATTATTTCTATCTTTTGGCAAAAAAAAGAATGACTATTCCACTGAATATAGTTTTAGTTCTAATACATTATAAAAATTAGATTTAAAATAAATAGCTATCCCGTTTTGACTAACATTGTTTCTTTTTAACAACAGTAACTCAGAACGTATTGTCATTGATCTCTCTGACACACTTTAGAGTTTTTTTCCTTGATACTAAAAACAAAAATTTGTTTTAGAATAGATCTTTTCAAGATAGAATAAAAGATTATATAGGTTATTGTTATTGAGATCTGCCCCACGCTATTAGTTGTTAATTGATATGAAAAACAGAAACTTTGTTTTAAAACAAAGTAAAATATTGTATATGTTATTGATATTGATATTTGTTACAGTTACATTTTTAGCTGCTACAAGATATCAGAAGGCGAAATCTTAAGTTAAAATAAAATACATTATTTTAGCGATAATTATTAAGATTTATAATATAATAAAAATAATTAAAAAATTAAGTTTATTTTTATCTCTGTATTTATTATTCAATTTATTTACCGCAGGGTGTAACTGAATTGGGGATCGTTATAAAATTGGAAGTTCAATAAAAATATTTAATTTATTAAAAATATTAATATATAATAATGTAGCAAAGATCTGTAAAGGGAGATTTTGTATTATTAGGAAATCTATTTTGTTTCTCCTATGATGTAAGCCCCTTCTTAATTCTTCATAGATTTTCTTTCAAATTCTTTCCCGAATATTTTTTTTTTGTATTTCTCATAAATATATTTTGAGTCGTGCTATTATTTTTCATTAATCTCTCTGCACTGTCTTTTGTTTTACTCATTCACATTCAACTCCATAAAATTACTTATCTAGTTATAGGCATCGCGGATATATTTACTATTATAAGAATTTAACAAAATAGTTCAGAAAGTGACGTTTCTGAGCAAAATTTTAGAGTAAAACAGTTCTACCTTATCTCAGCCATAAAAGTGCTTTTCCAGTTATAGATATTGCACATTATTTTATCAAGTTATAACAAAATAATAATAACGTAATCGGTCTCAGCAAAATTTTCAATAGTATCCTCTTGACCTCAAGCTTCAAAGCTTTCGTTGCCAGAGAGGAAGCCAACCTCTGGTAAAGTCCCTAGCACATTCAAATTACATAATTGGTAACAGACACTCCATTTTTCATAGCATAATTGCAAGAAGCGGATATACTTAGAAAACCTATGCTTGAACCCAATTTGATAGCCACTCTTATTCGAGGAACAGGGAGACTGTTAAACTCTTTTGTTTTACAACTTTTGTAAAAGAGTTAAAAGTTTTATAAATTTGGCCACAAATATCAATCCACTCCTAAAATGATCCAGAGGAGCGGCTTAATGAAGGCTACATAAAGATTATTTTGAAAATATAATGATTTTGATCTTCATATTCTAAATAAGTCCTTTTCTGCCGAGACGTATGGGAAACTGAAAGAATAAAGCATCACTGGTTTCTATTTTATCTGTGCTATACATGAGTTAGATGTCCAGAACAGTTAACCATAGATTATACACATGAGCCTATAATCCGGAAACTCTTCCATCCGACCAAACTTTTTAATTAAATCACATTTTTTTATATGATCCAGAAACTATTCCATCTGAACAAGTTTTTTAAATAAATCATACTTTTTTTTGGCGGCTAGGAATTGCGTGCATGGTATCATTAATCAACATGACTGATGTGTTTGTGTTGACAAATCGAAAGTTCTTGTCATCTTGAAATTGCAGAAATGGAATATTTATGAAATCTGAGTTATATCAAGTTTATACATTTTCAATAAATTCTTAAAAAATTTCAATATCTGCTGAAAAATTACACTCAAATGACTTTCCTTTTATTTTTATAAAACTTTAAGAACAGATTCATTGGTTCTTTCGTCGGCTATCTCATAGTCTTCCAATTCCCACGTTCTTAATTGATGGGTTTCAGTTCATGTTTGGGCTGCTTGGGCTGCACTCAAACCACCTACAAAAGAAACCAATAAAAATAATGTGTGCGTGTTTTAGGTTTTTACGAATTGATTGTTATTAGATTTATTCCAACGCGCAAGAATAGAAATGGATACAGAAAAACATATTTATTATCCTGGAAATGCTTTTGGTGGGTATGATATGTACAGAACATCTAGTTCATATTAAACTGTAAAAGCAGAATCAACGACAGCAAAACAGTCCCATTGATTGCCATTCTTTTTAGTCATGAAAGATATATCAAATAATGCAACCGATTCCATCTCTTTTTCAAAGATAACCTTTTCGTTATTCGCCATATGCTTTTCGGATCATCCAGTGCAGGGCGCAGCCTCATTATTTCTCCTTTATTAAATTACAAAATATATAAGATGACACGAAGGTTCGGATTTTTATTTTGATATGAATTGTAGATTAGATGGTATCTGATGAAAGAAATGTAGATTCATTGTATTTAACAATTATGGAACAAAATTAATAATTAACTTTATTAGTACTCATTAAATATAAATAATATAAATATAAAAATAAATTCAATTAAAATTGTCATTTCCAAAAGATTTTAAACATGAAACAGCGTAATCGCTAAAATAATATAAATAGGTGCAAGAGAATCTTTATATCTTCCTTTAACAGATCAGTAAAAATTAAAGACATAAACTACACCTGCCTACTTTGAATGAATACTTCACTAACCCAGATGCTGTTTGGTGTGGAGACTTGGCCTGGGACATATTATAGAAATACCAGGTTTCCTCACCATAAGAAAGAAAATCGATTAATCTCTAAAGTTGCGCCAATCACCACATTCCGTACAAAATTAAGTAGATTTCGAGCCCTAGAACATCGGAGGGTCGATGGGCCGGGATAATATCAGTGTACTGTATGGGCATCTTCTCCCAAATTAAAATGAGTGAGGTGTACCACGTCTGAAAAAGTAATTTGGGAACAGTTGATAAGGCTGCGGTTAGAAAAAGGTATGAGAAAAATTCACTCCATGAAAAATCTACCCACATGTGTCTTTCTCACCATCACTTTAGTTGCAAAAATTGGAAACTGAAACAGGGGAGCCATTACTCGAAAATAACATTGTTGTCCTTATCCTAGAGAGTGGTATAAGTAAATAACACCCATTAGCAGCCATTTCCATTTCAATGATTAAATTTATTGCATACATTTTATTGTAGGCGCATTATTTTTGTAGAGGATTTGGAAAACCTTTTTACAATTGGTAGAATAAAACGATGTATATGTAAAGATAGGTATATAGACTTTAATTTTATATAAAAGTAAAGTTCGATACTAATAAGGATTTTTTAATATCAATTTTTTTTAATGTTTTTTACCTAATCATTATTAAGTCATTATACCTATATATATTTATGTATATTCCGCTTTTCTAATAATATTTTACTGAAACTCATGATATAAATGCATTTTTAATATTTTAAAAAGTTTGTTGTTTTATCACTTAATTTTCAAAAGGTTTAAAATGTATATAAAAGATTGAGAATTAGTATTGTGTTAATTTTTTATTTTTTTATTTTAAATATTCAATACCTATACATTGATGTGAACATATTAAATTGTTGGTTTCACATTAAAATTTATTGATTAAAAAAGTTGTAAGTAATCATTTTTAAGGAAATTATTTTAGTAAAAATTATTATATTATTAACCATATTTACAATAGTAAATAGTTGTGATTTTTAATATTAAAAATATATAATAATGTGATTTTTTGATTAAAAAAATTGCAACGTTAATAATAGCTGTGATTTAATATTAAAAATAATATAATAATGTGATTTTTAACATTTAAAAATATAAGTTGTAATAATTCTTTGATCGGACTATATATATACATGCCAAAGATAATTTTTTTTTTAATCTAATAATGAGTATACCAGAGAAATGTTTAATTATTTTTCTCACTTTTGTTAACTACATCTAAATACCATTAAAAATTATTATATATCATTTCCAAATAAAGAGTATCTCTTGTAAATTGAAATTCTTAAAATTTAATAGATTTGAGATTTCTCCAATCTACATTTTGTGTGGTTATGTCTTCCGGATCCATAGCATTTTACTGTTTCTTGTATCAATGTTTCGAACCATATTCCATGGTTCAAATTGTGAAGAATTCAGAGAATGATGTGTAATAAATAAAGGATATGGTAGGGATGGTACACTAAAGAGACGACACTTTTTGCTAATGGTGAGATTTTAATTAATTTATAATTAATTTAATTTAATTTTAATTTAATTTAATTTAATTTTAATTTAATTTAATTTAATAAATTAATTTTATTTAGTTTTGTTTAATTATTATTTTAGTTAATTTTTATTAAATTTAATTATTTATTCAATTTTAATTTAATTTAATTTATTTTAATTTTTAATTAATTTAATTAAATGAAATTAAATGAGTTTAATTTTACTAAAGTTTTTAAGGAGTGAAAGAGGAGGACCAAGAGGCAATGCGGTCACGATTGTCTAGGATATGGTAGAATCGCTTGTTAGCATGGGAATCCAATTATCACTTATTTTCCAACTTTCATCACGGATTAGGTTATTGGGGTGTTTTCCTATTTCGATAGCTTCTGTAAATTTTCTATGGTGGTAATGCTCTATTTTGGTCACAATATAGGAGTTTTCAATGCAAATGTGATGATTGGTTTTACTAGAGTGTTTAGCCAAAGATGAGGTTTTGGAGCGGTTATGTTTAATGTTTGCAGCAAGTTCTTGAATCCTAGTTAATATAGAACGACCGGTTTCACCAATGTAGGCCTTGCCACATGAACAAGGGACCAAATAGACTCCTTTGTGGTGTTTAGGATCAATAGGATTTTTTACCGACTTTAGACATCTATTAATTGTTTTCATGGGTTTGAAATTGGTTTTTATATTGTTCTTTTTTAAGATGTGTGAAATCTTATGAGTGGTGCCTAGAATGTAGGGAAGGTGAAAATTACCAGCATAATCATCCATGTGTTGTTTGTTTATGGGATTCTTAGCTTTCTTGAGAGAATTGATTCATTGGTGTCTCTTGTATCCATTCTTTTTTAAAACATCCAAGAGGTGGTTCTTTCCTTGCTCAAAATTATCATGATCTGAAATACATAACGCCCTTATGGCTAAAGTGTTGTGCACCGCAAGTTTCTAAGCTGGATGATGGTGAGAGTTAGCATCCAGGTAATGTTCAGTGTGGGTTTTCTTACGATAGACCTAGTGAGATATTGTGCCATCTTGGTTTCTTTTGATTAGGATATCAAGAAAGGGAAGACAACCAGTTTCTTCCACTTCCATCGTAAATTTGATGGAATTTGATTGACTGTTAAGGTGTTCTAGGAATTTGTTTAATTTTTCTTTTCCATGAGGCCAAATGACATAAGTGTCATCAACAAATCTTTTCCATAGTTTATATTTTAAAGGGGGAGACTCAATGACCTTGCTTTCAAAATATTCCATGAACAAATTAGTAATGATGGGAGACATAGGTGATCCCATGGCCACACTGCAAGTTTGTTCATATATCTCATCCTTGAAGCTAAAAAAGGTGGATTTTAGACAAATTTCTATCAATTTAGCTGTGTTAGGGTCAGTGATTTTGTGAACAACATTCATAGCTTCATCTATAGGAATGTTGGTATAGAGAGCTTTTACGTCAAAGCTCACCAAGATGTCATATTTGTCTAATTTTATATGTTTGATATCATTAATGAAATGATTGGAATCCTTGACAAAGGAGCTAGTGTTACACACCAAGGGTTTAAGCTTCTTAGCAAGATATTTAGCGAGATGGTAAGTAAGGTCTCCAATCATATTGACAATGGGTCTAATAGGTATACCATGTTTGTGAATTTTAGGGGCTCCATAGATCCTAGGTGTGTAGGGGTTGGTTTCAATAAGATTCTTAATGTTGTGTTCTCTGCTCAATTTTATTAAGTTATTGACATTCTTAGAGATTTTCTTTATGGGATTCTTTTTTAATTTGAGGATAGTGTGTTGAGAAATTTAATTTAATTTAATTTAATTTTGAGTTAATTTAATTTTAATACTACAGTTAGGTTAACTAATGGATTAAATGAAATTAAATGAATTTAATTTTACTAAATTTTTTTAATGAGTGAAAGAGGAGGACGAAGAGGCAATGGTGTCAGGATTGTCTAGGATATGGTAGAATCCCTTGTTAGTGTGGGAATCGAATTATCACTTATTTTCCAACCTTCATCACGGTTTAGGTTATTGGTTTGTTTTTCTATTTCGATAGCTTCTCTAAATTTTCTATGGTGGTAATGCTCTATTTTGGCCACAACACAGGAGTTTTCAATGCAAATGTGATGATTGGTTTTACTAGAGTGCTCAACCAAAGCTGAGGTTTTGGAGTGGTTAAGTTTAATGTCTGCAGCATGTTCTTGAATCGTAGTTAATATAGAATGACCAATTTCACCAATGTAGGCCTCGCCGCATGAACAAGGGACCAAATAAACCCCTTTGTGGTGTTTAGGATCAATAGGATCTTTTACCGACTTCAAACATCTATTAATTGTTTTCATGGGTTTGAAAGTGGTTTTTCCTGGGAAAAAAATTTGCTAAAAACTCCAATGCCTTCTTGCATCAATCTAATGAATATAGATGTATTAAAATTTCTTTACTCAACTATGCACAACCTGTAAGTGAATAACCTATCTCTTTTCTCACTAAGAAGCCCAAACCCAAAATTCATTAATTTGTGCCTCTACTTGAGCCCCTATTTCCTTGTGCAAATCCTTGACAAATTAGGCCCCTATTATTTATGATTTTTTCCAAAATGATTGCAAAATTCCTAAGGTTGACCAAGTGACGGTAGGCAACACCTATATGCTCAAGACTAGTCTACAACTAATGTTACACTGCATTTTAATCTCCACCATAGCCAGGGAACTTGAATTCTCTTCATGCACTAGATATTTTGGGTTGATTGATCAGTTAGCAAGATGATCACTACATTTGAATGAAGCCCCACTACACAACTAGCTTTCCACTAGTTCCTCCAACAACTAGAACTAGTTTAACTGAAAACAACCTGAGATAATTAACTTTGATTGTTACAAATTAGCAATCACGCATGCTTAACTGAACTCTAACTCCTCCAACTAGAATTTATTGAGTAAAATGGGTGAAAAAAGCCATGTCATACAAATTCATTTCATCCAAGTTGTCTGCTGATGTGGAAATTCAAATTTTCTCAATTTAATCAAGGCAAAATCAAATTGAGAATTTCTTGGTGCATTTTTCAACATTCCTTCAGATGAATCTAATCCGTGTTGCCAATCCAGCACAACAATGTGCTAATAACAACAACCAAACACATATTAAATTACAATTGATGGGGAGCCCAAAAGGTATCCCAACCATGTTACCACCTATCCACATTCATCGAAAGTGCCTCCATTGTTCCTCTCATGATGCACACCTCCATTGTTGGCCTCCAACGCCCTAAATCCCATTAGTTTTTGTCACCCTCCATCACTCTACTTCTCGAAGAACCCATCAATAGCATAAATATGAACCCCTAATCCTTTAATTGTTTTACTAGTACCTCATATTGAAAATTTTAATACAAAGGATTTATTTTGTCTTAAAATTCCCCTCTGTGTAGTGGTGTCAAAATCAATGACATAAAAGTTGTCTCTAATCATATCAACAAAGGTTGAAGGGACAAAAGAGTAATTAATGTCTGGGAAATCTTTTCAGGAAAGTTTTCACATTCTTCAGAGTCGGCTACCCCCAAAAAATGAAGAGCCCAGCAAGTCATTGTTTTTATATAAGATAACATGACTGGAAAGTGAAATAGTAGTGTTGGTATAGGCATGATATAGTAGTAACCCCCAAGCTGGAAAACTTAGGGTGCACTGTCAGAGTCAATTTTGTAGTTGTTAGATAATATTTTCTTAAATTGATATGTTTCTGTGTTAATTGTTAATTGTCTTAAATGAGTTTCATCTTAAGTGGCCATTGTCTTAAATATAAATTTTTTTAAAAATATTTTTGTCTCAAACTATTTTTGTCTTAAATATAAAGTTTTGCCTTAAACTATTTTTTTCTTCAAATTAAGTTTTGTCTTAAAATATTGTTTTTGTCTTAAATATAAAGTTTTGTTTGAAAATACTTTTGTCTTAAACTATTTTTTTCTTAAATTTAAAATTTTGTCTTAAAATATATTTGTCCTAAGTTTTTTTTGTCTTAAATATAATGTTTTGTCTTAAAATATTTTTGTTTCAAACTGGTTTTGTCTTAAATTTTATATTTAAGACAATTCAATTGATATTAAATTTTAATGTAAAATAATTAAAATAAAAAGTGACTTTTTAAGATTAAAGATTTCTTTTGTCTTAAAATTGCCCTTGGTGTAGTAGTGTAATGCCAACTATAATGTTTTTCCCAATATTTAGCTTACAATATGTGTCCTATGACCTTCGTCTCATTTTATTTACATGGAAAATAAACCAAGGGTTGTTACAAATTTATTCTTGAAAGAAACATTTTTTTGGCTTAAGAATGCCAAAAGATATCGATTTTATTTGTATATATGGTCTTTACTTCATAAGGATTTAGGGAGTGGATAAGTTAATGAAGAAAGTAGATCTACAATTATGGATATGAATATTTAGTGTTTGATAAAGGTTAAATTACTTCTAAAAGTGGGAGATAGTTGATAATCTCTAAATTTGAATATCAATTAGTTGACAAAGTTAAAGTTCAATTGGCACTCTAAAAAATAATTCATAAATTATGAGTAAATATTAATTAGTTCAAAGGTCGAGTTGTATCTGTAATATAAGATAACCATGAGAATCATGGTGATCATAATTAATAGTTGTCAGGAGATCAATTGTAATTGTATTTCAAAACTATAATAGAAGTTTTATTATCACATGAACTAGAGTGTCATTTCAGTTTTCACTAGAACCCAACTATTAGTTAGATAGTATCCTTTCCAGTATCCACGTGAAGTGCATATTGACCCATTGTATGAATATCATCCAATTTTTATGATGAGTTTTATATAGAAATATGGATCATTTTCTTTTATCTTGAAGGATTTACGCCTTATTATAATTCACCTACATAGTTTATAAACATCAAATTACTTTCTCGCATGCGTTAGATGAAGGTTTCATTCATGGTACATTCGGCGATGTGTAGAATCTTATGTGAACCCCTCAACTTAATTGACAATTGGTCATTAAACAAAAAATATTGATAGGTTTTTCTTCAGGTCATTCCTCTTCTTCCACATAAGAAATCATTATTCAAGGCTAATCTTGAACACCTTGCTAACAAGAGTTATCTTTACCTTACTTTTCATATAGCTGACACTTAAACCCTTAGCATCAGGATCTATACTAGACAAGCCCCAAATATTGACATTATAACTAAGTCATATTCATATCAACCTCTCAGCGACCTATGAAAAATTAGTGCATAACCACTATGCATTGGGATTATATGATGAAGGACACTTGATGGGCTATTTTACATTGCTTGATAGCAACAAAAATTGGTGGTAATCCCACCAGGATATCGACAATGATTTGATATTCTATTCTCTACATATCCCTCCACACTAGACTCTAA
>APFE030147155.1:3677-26125 GCA_000404065.3 Pinus taeda
GTTTTGCCCTTTTTACCTGTTCATCTCCTTCATAGCTCAGAACAATCTTGTCCCATATTTCCTTAGCATATTTATACTACATGACTTTGACAAATTCAGATTGTGATAGACATCCTAATAGAGTATTGACCGCCTTTGCATTCATTTCATATTTCTTCTTCTCAGCCGGATCTGTGGGAGTTGATGCTGGAAAAGTATACCCTATATCGATGATATCCCATACTTCAGTACCCAGAGATTGAAGATAGGTAGTGACTCTCACCTTCCAATATAAGAAGTTTGTACCATCAAAAACCGGTGGCCTGATTGATGCTTCCCTCTCGTAGTTGCTCATGATGAAAGATCTTCCTTCAAGCGATCAAGCTTCTTCAGAAGGACTTACTCTGATACCAATTGTTGGAAATAATACTGAGAGGGGGGGGTGAATCAGTATTATCAAGTCAAATAATCCTTTTCAAAAACCAAATTGTATACGCTACTTTAGTTAATTCAACCCGCGTATATACGCAACTATTGAGAAGAAAAACCACGTATACAGAGCAAACTTTTAATTTACTTAAACTTTCAGATGATGTTTGTTAATCTGAGATGCAACATCAAATAACCAGTAACCAAAGACAGTAAAACAGAGCAGAAAGACAATCACACACATAAACACCAGATATAAGGTGGAAACCCAATGTGGGTGAAAACCACCTGCTGCAATTCGTCTCTATCTTTCTTTAATTAGAAACTTCTATTTACAATGTATTGGTGCAGTCCTTTACTTGTACGCGGGCTGCAACCTGCAGAGAGCTAAAATGCTCTCTCGTTTTCCAGCTTCTCTTGGAAGGGAGCTACAACCTCCTTAGCTCTTGCACTAGCCAAGATACTAGTACGTAGGTGTTGGCCTACAGAAGGCTACAACCTTCTCTTTCTTCCAGGGACCACGTTTCATCAATTTTCAGACTGGATCCATCAAACAATCATCAAGAATCAACCAATCTCCTTTTCACAAATTAGATCTAAATCAAGTAGATATTCTTCTTATAGTTGTACCCTAAACACAGTACCAGAAACCATACACCAAAAAACAGAACCCAGAACATAGCAGAAATAATCAGAAGCAGCTAGATCACAACTTAGTTTATATACGCTACTTCAACAGCTTGAAACTAGCGTGCATACACTTCTGCGTATGGAAAAACCTGCGTATACGCCCCTTTATTTCACTAAAACTGCGTGTATACGCGTCTTCACCTTACTGAACCTGCATACAGATCTATAAAGGACAACACACTCTTCCAGATATTCAATCACTAATTCACCCAGATTATCAGACTTAGAGATCAAACAAGCGCCACATCTAGCAGATCAAAATCATACAAAGATACTGTCATTCAGGCTTAAAGATTATGACCCATGAATAGAACATATCCTTCCTTTTGTGCTAAGGTTCCTCCTAGCTTCAGATCCAGATTTGTATCACCACCCAATATTCTAGCTCTAGTACTTTATCAGATCTTCAATAATAATTCAGATGGTGATTTGTCACAAGATCTCCTTCCTCTTTTATAGCCTTAGGCCTTCCCCAATACCATGGTCCAAAACCATAACATTTCAATACCATGAACCCAAAACTAGGGATCAACACATCTGACGAGACGCCATGTTCCAAAGCATAGGTTCAAGTTCCAAGATCTAACTGCCATGGACCAAAAGAATGATCCCCAACATATACGCACTTTTGTAATGTATAACCCGCGTGTATACGCGCCTTCGTCTAGATGAACCTGCGTATATGTCTTTTTCTACTTTCTGAGTGCCTGAACTGAGATTTGATACCAAAGAAGGTTGCCATCAAGGACAACACCTGTGCCATAGCTCCAAACCTGTGACATAATGCCAACATTTTTCTCTTTGTGTGCAGGTGTCCATTCACGGAGATAGTGGAGGATTGTGACCCGCCAAGACAAAGGAGCGTGGGCGACGTCTCTTCTACGAACAAAAGCATTGGAACTCAAGTAGGTCTTCATCACCTACCTTTTATTTGCAATTAGGAACTTGCGTGATAGCATTGTTTGATTGTTTCTAGACCTGTTCTGGGCTAGTAGGGATCGCCTCTATCCGTAGAGGGGATTTAGCTCTCCAACAGTCAGCATGGTGGCACCCTTATGAGACTGGCATGGGATCCAGGCATCAAAAGATTTCATAGTTCAACTACCCTCACAGGTGATTTGGTTCCTACAAGGGGAGATCATTTAGATGTTCCATTGTGCTTTTGTGATTCACTAATGACATGGGGAACTTCACCAGTATGGCATCATATTCTATGGGAGGGGAGTCGGTTGGTTTGGGACCTTGGTGTTAAAGGATTTGTTCATGTGATGATAGTGCAACAAGGAGGAGTGGTTCAGTGGAATATTTGGGACCCTAAAATTATCTTGGACAACTTATGGTTTAACAACAATGGGTACTATTGGTTAAGGATAAGCAATTTTTAGCAGGGAGGACTGTGATGTTCCCAAATTTTGTGCATGCAAAATCACTTAGGAGTTTTGTAAAATTTTGGAAATACTAAAAAGGATAATATTATTTTGTGAGAGAAGGAGAAATTATTATTTTAATAGAATTGCGAAAAATTAATATTTTATTTAAATGGTGGTAAAAGTGGAAAATTCCCCTCACCAATAAAGTAATAACGAAAAAGGGAAAATCTAGAAGCTAAAGTGGGGATCCATGAATAATTATAGAAGGAGGAGGCACTTAATTTCAAGGGAATTGTATTCATATCTATCTTATTGGCAATTGAAAGGGATTCAAGTGAGTTCAAGAGTTTCAAGTGAAAATCAAGTTAATTTTGGTGGACTTCGAGTGCCACACTAGTTAACTCTTGGGGGAGATCAATTCAAGTTTTCCGTTTGTGTCTATTATAGGTGTTGAAGAGTGTTTTGAATTAGTTTTTTATAGGGCTGCACAAATCCTCAAGGGGCCAAGCCTTTAGTTCTCATGCCAAGATTCTCAAGCAAGCATCCTTCTTCCATTTTCAATTAATAGCCAAGAGGCTGAGTTAAAATTTTGATTAAGCCCTCACTTAGCCCATACATCAGGGTTTGATCTCATAATTTATGCTCCAAGGTAGAAAAATCACAAGCAAAATTGAGTAGCCCAAATGCTGATCCAAATCAAAGAAATAAAGGGTAGAGATATTTTTCAATTTCAAGGATGAGTGCCAAAAATCACCTTCAAAATTTGAGACTAAACATTAAGGTTGAATCCATTTTTAAAAGATTTGATCTGAAGCTATAATTATAGGTGACAAGTTTTCCAGAATTTGTTTTCCGAGTAGAGGTTGAGTTAGACTTGATGCTGGAATATTTTCTTAGAAGAAGGCATGCAAAATTTATTCTAATTTGTGGGAAAAAATTCCATATATATGAGGATCGATATCTCTACATTTAATATCAAATATAAAGCCATTCCCAGTGCAAAAAATTTCCACTTGTCGGGGGGGGGGGGGGGGGGGGCTGAGTTCCAGTTTTTGAAGGCCAAATTATTTGTAAGAGGAAGGAAGGTCATATACATTCCACTGTTGGTTTAACTTTCCTATGGTTGGCATCTTCCATATTTACAGAATTGGGAGTAGGATCCCATTATAATTCATTTCCACAAAAGGCTCTTATCCAAAAGGCTGAGTTGCCTAGAATTCATCAAAAAATATTGTAAAATTAGAAGTATGATATATGTTGGAGTACGTTGTGGAAGGAGTGCATGATGGAGCTACTAATGAGGACCTTGTAACTGATATATGTCTACTATAATTAAATAACTAGGTCCTCTATACATTTTCTTCCTTGTATTCATGTCTTTATGACTATGTAAGACTTGCATATTTGGAAAATAAATTTTTAGGTTTATATATCAAATATTTTAGTGTTTTAGATTGTTGCAGGATTCACTTTCCAATGCTAAATGTTATGCTGGTACCCATAGGATTATTATTCTTGAAGTGGGTTGTATTATTCAAGTCTTTATTTGGCACTATTCTTTAATATTAATGTGACATAGCTAGGAAAAGACCTACAACATCCATTTTACAAACTATTTGATCAAAAACACTCATTGGGAAAACAAAGTCATATTCATAAAACTCAGTGGGAAAAATTCCTAGTGGGAATGCTACATGCAACAACATTCTCTTTTCCAAGTTTGTCAACAATTGTTAGATCAAATTGTTGTAGTAACAATAACCCCTTAATTATGCGAGCATGCACATCTAGTTTGTTTATTAAGTACTTGATTGCTGCATGGTCAGTATGTACCAAGACTTGATAGCTAGTAATGTAATGCCTAATTGTTCAAAGAATGTACAACATAGAAGAGTTATTTTTCAGTGACTATATAGTTAAGCTCAACTTTGGACATATTCTTTCTAATAAAATAAATGGCATAGCGAAGTTTGCCTCAGAGTTTTACCTATTCTACCCAAACTGGTTTATCTAATGCATATATGGATGTGGAAGGGAAAAGTATAATTTGGACCTATAAGGGCATGTGAAGTCATTAGTTTTTCTTTTATTTATTCAAATTCCTTTTGACATAAATCTATCTAGAAAAACTCCGAATCTTTTTTTAGTAAGGAAAATAAAAGAGAAGCAATCTTTCTAAAATCCTTAATGAATCTTGGATAATATCTAACGAGACCTAGAAAAGTTCTATGATTGAGGAACATGAACCTTTTTAATGATAGCTATTTTGTTAGGATCTACATGGCTTCCTTTTTGAGAGAGAAAGTGGCCTAAATAAATCCTTCATTCATAAAAAACATGCAATTCTCATGGCTTAGGGAGAGGTTCATTTCTTTACGCCTTTGTAAGACCTTGCATAGGTTGGATAGAGCCTCTTGGAAATCATCCCATTAGAGTGTAAAATAATTGATGTATATTTCCACTAAATCATGCAAAAGGTTAGAGAAAATACTCAACAAAACCCTATGGAAGGTGGCACAGGCATTGCACATACCGAATCGATGAACTCTGTAAGAAAACATTCCCCATGGACATGTGAAGGTGGTCTTGTCTTGATCCTTAGAGATTATCTAGATTTGATTGTACTTGCTAAATCTATCCAAAATTGAGAAGAAAATTTTCTCT
Organism: Pinus taeda; assembly: GCA_000404065.3. Taxonomy (NCBI): domain Eukaryota; kingdom Viridiplantae; phylum Streptophyta; class Pinopsida; order Pinales; family Pinaceae; genus Pinus; species Pinus taeda. The sequence continues at coordinate 8,810 of APFE030147155.1, forward strand.
GCAAGGGCATCTAATACTTGGTTAATAAAGGGCAAGGGAAAATGGTCCTTTTTGGTGGCCTTGTTGAGTTTTCTACAACCAAACGAGATACTCCATTTTTCATTCTTTTTAGGGACAATTTCTAAGGGAGTACCATTCGCTCTCCAAGACTGGATAGATGAATACTACATTCAACAATTTCCATAACTCATCCTTAACAATGTATTTTAATGCAGGGTTCATTCATCTTTGTGGCTAGTGAATAGGTTTATGGATTTCCTTAAGGTACATATGATGAGTACATACATGAGGATGGACTCCCTTAATTTCTTTATAGTCCTATTCAAATGCGTCAACACGATGTCTCAAGACAGGGAGTCATTTGTCCTCTTGTTCAATATAAATAAAGGGGTTGGTTTTCAAGGTTTTGGAAGGGTTGATTTCTATGGGTTTCAGATAATTCTTCTCAATACCAATAGTTTACAGATCTTCCCATGAATTTTCTTGAGAAAAGCTAAGATGTCCTATAGATTCATATTTCAAGCCATAAACATTCCATGTGGGCTTCAATAGGGGAGCAATACCATACATGTGTTCATATTGCGGGATATATATTGAGGAAAAAATGACAAAATATATTGAACATATAATAGGGGTAAAGAGTTTTTAAATTTTCATGTATAAAAAATGGAGCTCAACAAAGGGGTATAAAAAATGTTAATGAAAAAATGGATACCTACACTATCTAGTGAAAGTACGGGTTTTTTAAATTAGCAAGGTGTATTTGGTTCGTATTGGTAAGGGGTTAAATAATGTGATTTCTAGTGGTATTTTCCAATATGTAGTCAAATTAAGGGTATTGTTTAGTATTCCATGAACACACATGATATGTCAGAGGTTCATTGAGTGAAGCCCCCCTGCAACATTCATGGCTACAAGGTATTTATTTAGCATAAATTAACCAACTATATTATCTTCATCTAATTGTCTATTGCCAATCATGGTTTCTAATGTACATATATGGTAGGATGATGATAGATAAAGGTATTCTTCTTATTCTACCCAAACACAAAAAAGATGCTCAATGATGGGTTGTGCATGTGGATATAATACAAGTTGTTTTTTAGATTTCCCATTAATGATAGTCATATTCCCATCCCTACAACTGATGTAGACATAAACAATGGCCAACCAAGGTGTTCCTAAGATAAGAGTGTATCCATTAAACTTGGTATTAGGATAAAGGAAAAGGAAATATGTGGGATATTCCCAAGAATTATTGGACACCACATCTTCAATAACACCTTTAGGTGATACTATGGATTTATAAACAGGTTGTAGAACTGCAGTGGTCTTCCTTAGGACTCTTGGATATTGAGTTTAAGAATGGTATCCGTAGTCGTGACATTTATTGCATATCCCAAGTCAATGAGACTATTAGGAACTATAATACCATTTATGTGAACATCTAAAATTAAGCTACTAAGAGGATCTAGGTACTTGGGGACGATGACTTTCCCAAGAATAAGATTAACTAGCTACCCTATGACATTGATAGTAGTGGCATCTCTTTTCCCCTTCCTTGGAATTCTAAGATTTTCCTCTTTGATGAGATTATTATATATGGTAACATCCTTGATGGCTTGCAGGAAAAGAATATTGATTCTGCGTGCTCGCCCTCCTTCTCCTTGGTTTGGGTGGCATCTTTGCTAGGCGAGTCTAGTTATATGCAAAGAATTTGATTCAATCTTTCAAGAGTTGTTTCGTTGGGTAATCATTGCATTGGGTTTCTTTGGAATTTTAGGTGATTGTTTTCTCCACATCTACTATTTCTTTGTTCTTTGAACTAGTTTTGATTTTATCATTCTTCAATTATTTATGGAGTATAGGATGGTCCTAGGACTGTTGGTGCCTTATGTCTCTTATTTTTATGGAATTAAGCTACTTGTTTGATTTTGGCCCTCTATGAGGGTGCTGGGGGGATGAAATATTTGTGAACTGCATTTTGGGGTTCAAGGGTTAGTCTTGCATTCACATACAAGCTTTGTTGGGCATGGGTTTTATTCTTGTTTAGTTTTTAGTCTTGTTTCATGGAGTATGCCTCCTCGTTAGAGAATGGTGAGTTTTTAGGGTGGTAGAGGTAATGTGGGGAACTAAATAAACCCATATGTTCACTTTCAACTTTGTGGAAACCTTATTTAATAGGGCATCTCTCAATGCAAGGTGAAAGATGCTTCTTTTGGAGGCCAAAGAAAATGAGGAGAGGCCCTATCATTTTGATTCTAGGCTACAGAGATCAGCTGTGGATCTAAGAAGGGTCCCAAACCTAGGTAGATTTCGTAAGAAGAGGTTTCATTTTTGGTACTCTCTTTCCTTGTATCAATAAATAGACACTCTGCTTCGTTTAATCCTCAAAGATAAAGAGGAAGATAGTTAAAATGTTTTCTTTGACTTGGAAGATTTTATGTGCGTGTTGCATAATCAATGGTTCTACCTTGAAAATATGGATCCTTGATTTGTTTGAGTGGAGAGACTCGTTATGTTTGATTCAACTTCTAGTGACCTTACTGAATCTCCTGTGGATCCATGTGATTTCATTGATCCTCTGGTAGAGATTGTTCCATGCCTGACTATTATATATTCATATCAGGATTAAGTCCTAAATCCTTGTGTTTTTTTTCACAGTTTTGGCATGGTTGTTAGATGGTTTCTAAAGGACTTGTTGATGGCTTTGAGCATGTATTGGTATAGGTGTCACTCTCTATTTTAATGATTCTCTTTATTTTTAGATTGTTGTTTCACTCATTTTTGTTCTTGCAACTGGTATCTGTTGTTTCAAGTGTTGACTCACTAAATCTCATTATTGCATACATGCTAGCTGAACCTTCTATTCAAACTTTTTAGTTGTGGTTGAATTTGCTTTGGCATGGGATAGAACTTGCGGTTGTTGTGACTTGAAATATTTTCTTTTGGTCTCTTATTAGTGGTGCAATTTTCTAGGCCTCGCCTATGGTTTTGTTTCATGGAATATGGCTCAGATTTTGATGGAATATGTCCTACAATCATTTTGGTTTTTCATTTACATGAAATTGATTTAAAGTTGTTATGTGCTCTTATGTAATGTTTTCATGTCTCTTGGTACATGGGTTTTGTCTGTTAATGGGTATCTTGTGGTTTGGAGGTTTTCTCAAGTCCTCTGTCTCACATCTCTATTTTGAGGACAATCTGGATATGGATGAAATCAATAAGTAAGAATTTATTCAAGTAATATAAAGTGTTATTATTTAGAAATAATTTATTGATTAAAAGATATTATTAAAACAAAAATCATGTAGTAGTATCATCCACACCCTTTTGGAGGGGCTTATTGACTTCAAAATTTATCAAAATAAAAATCAACTAGGAGTAATTAAGTACACAATTTTTTGGAGAGATATGGAAAGAGAGTAGTGCATATCCTATGAGTTGAACAAAATATAGCATCGCAATGAAGAAAATATTAGTTATTAATAGAGAAAGCTTCAAAAACAATAGTCAAACACACCCTTTGGGATAACAAATGATAGGAGCAACATTGAACATCATTGAGTTAAATAAAATCACATATTGGAATTTGAAATGATTCTCTTAGTCATTGATAGTGTACAAAAGTTAAAATAATTAGGTAGACACGGTTATTATAAATTAGTGATGTAAGGTTACATTTTTTGCAATAATTTATTTTGTTTAATTAAAAAAATCAGTATAATATATATTTTATTAAATTAACAAAGCATACATTTAAGTGATAGTACGTATATATGAAATGTATATATAAAAAATGTGATAGCGATATTGTCTTTTTGTTTAGTTGGAAAAACTCAAAGTTCAATGTATGCATTTTAATATTACGAATTTCAGACATATATAAAATATTAGACGACACATTAAAATATTGATCAAACAATTTTATAAATTGGATAAACATATTAGTGTAATTATATAAGTTAAATGATTAACGAATATTAATAAAATTAATATAAATCGCTCACCCATACATATACATACACACACGCACACACACACACACACACACACACACACACACACACACACACATATATATAGATGCCATAATTATCATATTTTTAATGTGAATATTCATAATTTTTTTAATGCATAATTTGTATCCATTTATTTCGTATCTACCTAAGTCGAAGTTTCTAATATATCCATCCCTACCCTCCTCTCATGTAAACCAATAGACTATAGACATATGTTCTCAACTTGATATCTATAAAGACATATGGATCATGCACATTCAATTTATTTTCCATATGTTGTACTACACTCACTTATAAATATATGATGAGGTCCCCTTTTAAATCAACAATAGAGTAGTGCCATGGTAAGTTGTAAGTCATCAGTTCAAGTCTAATAAAGGTCTCATGTTTCCTAGGAAGAAACAAGACTCGTGTGTCCATTTCTCATATATTAAATAGATAGAAATATTTTCACCACAACATGCAAATGAAAATGAAAATGAATTGGATTTAGTTAATTTTTTATTTTATTTTATGGGTGAATGATCGAAATTGAAGTCATGCATGGTGGATTCACAATCCACTATCTTGGTTCACTTGGTTATGTTTGCCTTGGAAAAACAAATATATTGTCTCTATTTAAGGTCATTTCTTCCAAGAAGAGAAAATGATCTAACATTTCTATGTGGGTCGGAGATATCTGACAAGGGATCAAAGCAAGGTTGTTGAATAACTCCCAAACAACTCTCAAACACGTTATTTAGTCATGGACCTATGTTAAATATGTGATAAAAAGTATTTCATATTTCTCCTGGAGAAATATCCCAGTCACGCCATCCCTTAATTCTTTTGAATGTGAAAGAATAATATTTCTTCTTTCATATTGATCCTTTTTCCGTTCACCCATTTTTGAGCCTCGGTATTGCAACAAGAATGCTACAACTCCCAAGGCTACCAACTTTAGTTATCAACCTGAGGTTCGTACAAACTTAAGAGGTATCGACACTATATGTACAACATACAATGTGTCCTTCCTTTGATGTCATGATGTACTGGAGTGAATGTAAGGAAATAAAATCCTAAACTAATTTCATAAATGGAAATTTTACTTTGGAAAATAAATTAATCCTAAGCAAGAACAAAAAATTGCAATTGAAATCCTAAGAGCATGAATTCAAATAAATAGGCCTAATCTACATTGTAAAAAGGCATGTCCTAATTGGTGTTTATTCTTCCTCAACCATTTATTTAGAGCCCAGGGGTCATGATTCAATCCTAAGGGACCAAAACCAATCTTTTTGAGCAAATCTGGGCAAGTATATACACACTGGAAGAGTACAACAGGAAACAACAAATTTACTACAAGAAACTATAATTCACTGAATGTTATAAAAACAACTCACAAAAAGATAGAAAAGAGAGATAAATGCCTTAGAATTCAGCTTCTTCGAGGGGGAAACCTCCTTTAAATCACACAAATGAACAATTATTGGATGATACAAATGACAAGACCTACTTTCTATATATAGGAGTATAAGGGGTCATAATATAATCAGAGCCGACATAACAATAATAATGTAAGGGCACAATAAAAACAATATTGGGCTTCTATGGGGCACAATAATAACAATATGGGGACTACATAGGCACAAAAATATAATAAGGGGGTTGTAATAATAATAATAAGGGGTTACACTAGTAGTATAGGGACCTAACATGCACCTCTCCTTTAAAAAGCGTTGTCCTCAACGCTTGAGTAGTTCTGGATGGTTCTGTATAAAATTCTTGTCCTCCCATGTGGAATATTCAGCAGGTAATTTCTTCCACTTGATGAGATACTCTAAAATTGATTGATTTCATAGTTGTCAGGTTCTTGTTTCTCTGACTGCTCTAGGTTCTAATAAGACTTTTCCTTCCTCGTCAAGTTTTGGCAATATTGTTTGAACTGAGATCTTCTGCAACTTTTGAATTCCCACCGTACTTCAACATTCTTCCATTCATCACTTGCTTCATTTATCAAATTTGGTTGGATAATTATACCGACCTCTAGCATTTCTGCAACCATACATTCAATTTCACTCTTTTGGGCATATGTATATCTGTAAGGCCTGATGTTTGGAGGAACACTTCCTGGAATCAAATGAATAGCAAGATCATGATCATGAATAGATGGGAGGCCTTTGGGAGTCTCAAATACCTTGGAATGATTGTCCAAGACTTTTTGGAGATATGGAGGAATAGATGATTTCGATGTGGGAACCTCTAGAGAGCATAATTGTGCAATTACACCTCGTTCTTCTTTCTTTAGAAACTTTGTCATTCCATTAGAGTTGATTATGTTTCCTGGTTTCCTTGAGATACCCCTTAAGTAAACTTCCTTTCCTTTCAAAGAAAATTTCATGAAAATTTCTTGAAAATTAAAGGTTATTGTACCCAAGGGTTGCAACCATTGGACTCCTAGTACAACACCAACACTACCCATTGGAATGGAAAGCATTGGGTTATTCAATACATATTATCCCATGGATAGCTTGATATTATGGCACTTTCTAGAGAAATTTATGGTTCCTCCACTTGCAACCATCACTTGACACTCTAGAGCTGGATATAGGGAGAAATTCAATTCCTTGGCTATTTTACAATGAATAAAATTATGGGTATTGCGTGAGTCAATCAAGACTATTACCTTTTTCTTCTTGATATGTCCTTCTATCGTGATAGTTTGAGGAGTTGTGATTCCAGCCAATGCATTACAAGATATGGCCGGATTCATTTCTTCTTTCTCTAGGGTTTGTTCCTAGTGTATATCTTCTTCTTTTGACATTTCTTGTTCCTTTTCTTTCTCCTCTTCCCTATCTGTGTAAATTAATTTATTCTTAGCACACTTATGAAATTTAGTGTATTTTCTATCACAATTTTAACAAAGCCTTTTTTATATTTTTTCTTCCAATTGTTTTGGTGTCAACCTTGTTGGTGGTGAAAGGCTAGGAGCGACAATAGTTCCATCATTATAGTTATGAGTTGTAGGCTTCCTTGTTTTCATAATTTTGCTTTCAATTTTTTTTGACAACCTGTATGCCGTGTCCAATGAATTAGATTCCCAAAGGTGAACCTTATTTTTGATGTTATCATTTAAAGTCCCTATGAAGACTTCAATCCTAAGCTTCTCTCGAATATCATTTACCCTTATATTAAATTTTTGGAAGTGGTCAATGTGCTCTACCATTGAACCCTTTTGTTTGAGATTTATCAATTGGCTAAAGAAGGTGTTGCTCTTTGTATTCTCATAATGTGCTATCATTTCCTTAGTGAAAATTGACCAGGTGACAAGTTGTTTACAAGAACGAATCCCTCTGTACCATACAAATTGATTTGGTTCTAAATATAAAGATGCAATATGTACCTTTTGTGTGTTTTGCACATTATGTAGATCAAAATATTTCTCCATATGTAGTATCCATGTTACGGGATCCTTGCCATAAAAATTCCTCATATATAACTTTGGAATATGCTGGGTCTTCAATCCAATGTTAGATTCTATGAAATCATGATTAGCATTACTTTTGTTCTCATCATGAGTTTCCTCTACTACCTTTTCGCCATTAGGAGGCCTTTCTTGTAGTAGTTTGTCCCACATTCCTTCAAACCTTCCATGCATTTCTTCAAATCTTCCATGCCTTTCTTCCAATATGATTCCATACCATCGATATCAGCTTACATGGCATAGATAAAATTATTTATCTTAGTTTCGATCGCATTCTTCAAATCATCCATCCATTTTTGCTTACTAGGTGTTTCTATTTTCTTGATTTGAGTCATTCTTTTTCTTGCTTTTAGCAGCTCGATTTTGAATATGTTGTATCTCTAAAATTTTGGATCTCCAAGGTCTAAAATTATGACCTGCAGTAACCCTCCATGTCCTCTTTTTAATGCCACCAGTCTGATCGAAATTTGCTTCTCCATGAAAGAGTTATGCCCAATATCCAAAGATGACTTGCTTATATACTTTTTCAGTAGAGTGAACTTTTACAAAGTGCCACTTGTTACTGTTTCGACCTTAGGACCTAAAACTGATACACAAAAAACTACAGTCCATCCTATTTTGTAACTTCTTCTGATATTTCAATATGAGGCTCAAAGAGAAAGTTATGACAACTTTTTCAAGGTCACCTATTTAGGATGTAATTCGGGAGCTTGTATAAACCCTAAATCTCATGGATTGTATCTCCAAAAATATAGAGAAGCAAGATCGGAAATTTGGGCCTGAGATTCAATAAGATTGCGGTTCAAATGGATTGTAATTTTAGAATCTAAAACTTTGTAGAAGACAAATTATAGTGAAAATTTCACAATGAATTGTTTGAGATGGAATTTTGGAGCTTGCAAAAACCATAACTTCCTCAGATCATATCTCTGACAATATAGTGGGACAAGCTTTGAAATTTAGACCCAAGGTTTAGAAGGATTTTGTCTCCAATGGGTTTTTTTAATCTTCTAAAACATCGCAGAAAAAAGTTATAGTGAAATTTCCATGAAGACCTGTTTGGAGCAGGAAAACCCTAGAATCCAAAGCTCTGATACCAAATGTTATGTAACTAGCTCACAAAAGAGATAGAAAATATAGATCAACAACTTAGAAACTAGCCTCTTTGAGGGGGAAACCTCCTTTACATTACACAAATGAACAATTCTTGGATGATACAAATGACAAGACCTCCTTTCTATATATAGGAGTCTAAGGGGTCATAATATAATTAGAGCCGACATAACAATAATAATGTAAGGGCACAATAATAACAATAGTGGGCTTCTATGGGGCACAATAATAACAATATGGGGACTACATGGTCACAACAAAAAAATAAGGGGGCAGTACTAATAACAATAAGGGGTTACACTAATAGTATAGGGACCTAACACTGAATGACCAGGAAAATAAAATCCAAATTGGATGCGACAAATTTTGTTATTGAATAGGATGTCTTAGGTCTCCATTCCAAGTGGAATCACTCAAAAAGACATCTGTTAACCCATGCTAAAAAAAACAGAAAATCACTAGTCTAAAATCTAGAAATTCGAGAACTAGTGAGCTAGTAAATCTATCAAATGCCTAACCTAATAAAGTGAAAATGTAATCGGTTAATTTTTGTTATTAACTAGAATGTTTTTGTGATCTAATGTAAGTGGAATAAACTCGATTGAAGCTCGTTAGCATGCTATAAAAATATCATAAATATATTGTTATTTGCCACAAGGGACTTCCAGAAATCTAGATTTGGGAATAAGAATGCTAATCCAAGTAGCTCAATGATTACTATGACCTTCCAAATCTGTTCCAATGATGAAGTAATGCTTGTGATCCTACAAAACAACTTAATTCAACTATTTAACCCAATCCTACAACAAGAAACCATTAATACTAAATGCAAAAATAGAAAAAAAGATAAGGACAAGAGATGCATGTGAATAAGAAGTGAAAGGAAGAAAAGTAAATAATACAAAAGGGCTCTAAGGCTCCTGGGATGACCAAGCCCAAGGAAACATGAATTCCTATGAAGGATACCAAGATTTAGAAGTTTGTTGGGAACAGGTCCCTTGGGGTCAATTTTGGGGTTAAAAACCCAAGTTTTGGGGCAGAAGGCTCGAATTTTGTATAAATAAATGTAAAATCTTCGCATTTTGTGGCCGTGGAGTGTGAAGATATCAAGATTCAAAAAGGGTTTTCCACCCTTAGTCTAGATAGTTTGTGTCAGTTTTAGATATTTTTCCTTGGTCCATAGACCATGGGATTGTATAAAAAGGAGGTCTTAGAGGAGTCCAAGAGGGAAGTCAGTGAAAAAGAAGTACTTGATGAGTTTGTAAAGAGCTAAGAGTGAGAGTCTTAGCGAAGGAAGAGGCTCTATAGTTGAGTGCCCAGAGGCCTAGGGTAGAAGTCGCAACAAAGTGCGCAAACCCCTGCAGCTGTGTGCGCAGGGTAGATAGAGTCTGTATTGAGAATCTGAATCATCAATAAAGAGAAGTATTTTGAAATTACTGTGTATTTTTCCTCTGTGGATCACATGTGATTATGTTATGTTAAGTTCTGGGTTTATGTTATAATTCTAATTTGATGTGGGATGTATATGTTTCTATTTGTTATATGGATGCAAATAATGGTAGATGTCTACGCGAAGATAATCTTAATTGCATGGTAAATTTTGCGAACACTTAAGATAATTTAGGAAATTATAAAATAACACAGTAGTAAAGGCACATAAGTACCTGAGCCACTGGGCAGGGTTACACTAAGGACAGTCGTATACCTTCATGAGGGTTCTAAGAGACATAAGAGGAAGTACATCGATAAGCCCTAAAGGCTTATCAATCTGCATGAAGGAAGGGTTAAGGTATAAAACCAACATCACGACCGTCTCAATGTGTGGAAAATTGGCTCTTGCATCCCCCCATACTGCTTCGAGTGAGACTTTGGTCCGCGCTTCGTGGACTGATGCAAAAAGGGCAAGTAGTGTAGGGATTTTCTTGGTTGAATAATGTTGAACCTAGGCGAGGGCCCATCAAGCCAAAAAATGGTTCCATTGCTAGGATCGGGATTTGCATAACGAGATGTGTGATGTCACATCATTGGAATCCAACTAAGAAAGAGGTTGAATATTGGTTAGATAGAAAGATCCAGAAATTCACAGCACAAGAGAATAGGAATTCGTGATTGACGAAAGAAGAATGGTTGGAAAAATATCTGTAAACAGAAATACACAAAATCTTCTTATGTTCCTTCCCGGTTGAGTTAAATGAGTGGATCACGAAGTTGGCAGATGACCAAGGGAGGCGGAGGCTTGACAATCCGATTGTCTGGACCCCATAGTTAGTGCGGAAATTGGAAGCTTGTGAAGATAAGATCGCGTGTACTGTTGACCATTGGCTTCATCACATCATAGGAGGATTTGTGATAGAGTTTGTGGTTGATACTTCTATCAGTTACACTGAAGCAGAGCGCTGCTTCTTCAAAAGACTACGAGGTAAGTATTTGAAATCACTAAATACTTGGATTAAGATGCTCTTGTGTGAAAAACCAGTCATGCAGTTACCTTTATGTTTGGAGCTACGCGAAATGGAAGGTCTTTTAGGGACAGAGGGAGAAAAGGTCATAAGTATAGCCTGTTGATTGAGCCTCCTTTGAGTGACGATGAAGGAGCAATGCAGGCTTCTTCATTGAGCACTATTCAGTTGATAAGACAAGGGTTCCCGAGAATACCTACACCACCTCCATCCTCATCCCTTCCATCCACACTGCCTCCATCCTCACCTCCACCACTCACCCCATCGCCCATACCATTGCCACCTCCACCATTTTTCAATATGGAAAACTCCATAAAGCTACTTGTATTCAAGGGCATAGGAAACGAAAATCCAGACCAGTTTTGGTTCATCACAAAGGCTGTATGGAAAGCTCAAGGTATCACGGATGACCAAATGAAGAAAGCCACACTAGTTAGTGCTCTGCAGGACCATGCACTAACATGGTACATTAAGTACAGTACTGATAACCCAATGTCCACGTTGGCAGATATTCAGACTGCACTGAATAGAGAATTTAGTAGACCTAAGTCTCAAGCACAATCAATTGTGGGATTCAAGGAGATCATGATGAAGCATGGGGAGAAACCTTGGGATTTGGAACAAATATTGAAGTGTACAAGCTATGAAGCCAACACGAACCTAACTAATGGGCAACATCATGAATGATTCCTGACCTCGCTTCTGCCCCACCTAAGAGTTGCATTATCAAAATAGAAGAATGGGATCCAAGTAGAATCTCTAGAAATCATGATGAGACTGCATGAGAATCCAATTCAGGATGCTAATCTGGGGGTTCAATAGATTCACGCGCAGTTGTAGAACCTTTGCCTCAAAATTCAAAGTCGGAAGAAAGACAGAACAGCTAGGCTGGAGGCATGCGAAGATATCTGGTGCCTAAAATCCAAAGGTTAGGGGCATGACAAGGATCACTGTCCCATCTTTTCGAACTATGTTGCAGTAGGGGGACCAATGCCCCTAAGGCCGGAGGCTGCGGAAAGGACAATTATAAGGCCCGTGCTATGGTGTGCTATATGCTAAGTAGCTGGGAAACATGTGACCAAAAACTGCCATTTGCTGTAGAAATTCGTACAGACACCACAACAACTCTTCTGTAATTTTTGTCAATAGTAGGTCATGATGAGCACAATGTCTGTAGTTACAAATTAATGATGGATAGGACACCTACATATAGGGTGCACGTAGAAACGCGACCTCCAACCCAAGGCGTTGGGGGAACAGGAGGTGAGTATCTGGGGCGCAGATGAGGACGAAGTGGAAGGGGGCCTGGTAGAGGATGAGGGCAGCTGATTTGTTAAAATTGTGGAGGACCAAGACACTACATGAGAGACTGTCTGAATCTGATGCAACCGTGATGCCGCTACTATTCTCAATTTGACCATGCAACTAAGGATTGCCCTATATTGTTGGCTAAGATTCAGAAAAACGGGGCACAACCTCTGCAGCTGATGCAGAACCTCTAGATTATGAGGGCTTAGCTTCACGAGGAAGACCCTAAGATAAACATTGTGCTACAGAGCAGAACAATAAATGGGGAGGATAAAGGGAAGCAACCTGTAGAAGGTGAATGGGTCCACAAAGCACTAGAAAAGGAGTCTGGGTTTGATTTGGAGCACGCAAAAGAAACATTTATGGAAGTGAAGAAAAGCTTCACTGGGGCCTCTACCTCAGGAAGTCAGGAGAAACTAGTTGAAGAAATGGATCCATCCATGATTACCACATTCTTAGATACCTACATGAAACTGCTTTGCGATAGTAAGGCTATGAAGGGGATGCAGGAACTGATCAATTAGTGTGCTGGCAAGGACAGTGCTACAGGCAAACTATGTGTAGTCAGAAATATTGGTAAACATAAGGCAAGGAACGGACGTGAGATGAGACTCACTACACAGATAGGGGAATATGAAATGGACCAAGTTATCTTGGATCTTGGGTCTGATGTGAATGTTTTGCAAAAAAACATGGGAAATAATGGGGAGACATGCGATTTAGTGGTCCCCAATCCAATTAAGGATGGGGAATCAACAGAAAATCATCTTAATGGGGAGGCTGCAGGGGGTAACCATTGACATCAAAGGCACGAGCTCACTGGCAGATTTTGAAGTAATAGATATTGTGGATGATAGCAATCCCTACCCTGCCCTCCTTGGGATTGATTGGGCCACTAACATGAATGGAGTAATCGTCTTCTGTTTGATTTGTAAATTCAAGGAAATCTGCCACTATTAATGGTGACTGAATATTTTATATTAAATATGTTACAGGTTTCTTCCTAGTTTTTACAATGGTTAGGCTTGGTTGAGTAGGAGGGTATAAGGCTATATTATTCACATCATTCCCTCTGGTTATGGTCATACTACCTATCCAGTAGCTAATATAAGCATCAACAGTTGCTAACCAAGGCCTTCCTAAAATTAAAGGATTTCCATCTAGCCGGTTCCTAGGGTTAATAATAAAAAAATATGTTAGATATTCCCAAGTGTCTATAGAAACCATCACATATGATAATGTTCCTTCTGGCCTAATGACTAAGTGGTCAGCAAGTTCCAGCAAGGTAGTTGTTGGTTCAAAGGCTATGATGCCAAGTATTTTGCAAGTTACTGTTGTGAGAATGTTAATGGTTGCCCCTAAATCAACTAAAGCATTGGGAAAAGAGTGGCCATTTATCTGTACTGTGACAATGGGGTTTCCCGGGTCTTCATATCTTACAGGTGTCTCTTTGCCTAGTAATAAATTAGACAAAGTCCCAACAACATGGATAGTTGGGTTATTTTTGTTTGCCTCACAAACTTCTTTATACATAACTCTTTAATAGTTTTGGCATATATTGGAATGCCTTAAATAGCCTAGAGGAGGGGTATTTTTATTCTTGAGTTCACACAGAAGATCAAAGTTAGGATGTCCAATTGGGTGTGGTATCATCAGTCTTTCTAGGAATGGTGGGGAAGTAATTATGATCTGTTTGGGGTTTTCTACCTGATTGTATCTTCCCCTTGTTGATCATTTACAATCAAAGGCTTATTTGGGTGTGATTATTCAGGTTGCAGGTTTTTATCCTCGTCTGGAGAAATTATGCGTCCAAATCTTAACTTGAGTTCATTACACTCTCTCAACTCTTCTTTAGGTTCCAGACCTTCAATGATTTTCACTGACTAAATTGGTCTGTTTTTGGGATTTGGGTTGGGTTGGGCTGGGAGTTGTGGTCATATATTAGATTGAGGATTCTGCTACAACGTATAAGGTGCTGGTAAAGTAGGTTGAGACAGAGGAATTGTCCCCATAGGCTAGTTCATGGATCTTTGCTAGTTTGATTGCCAGTTTTGATTTTGTGAGGTGGAAGGGGACCATTGGGATGGATAGGGATTGTTTTACCAGAATGGTGGAGGGTAAGAGGGATTTGACTGGTTGGGCCATGGTGGCATAGAAAATGTTTGAGGTGTCCAAGTAGAAAAAGGTGGCTAGTTCTGCCATGCTGCCCCTAAATATTATTGAGAATTATATTGTGAGGGAGGAAAGAATGATGATGGAACGATAGGCATACTTGTCTGACATGCTTGCCATTGACGATGCTGGTTCAACAGATATACTAATTCCACTTCTTCTTCTACTTCCTTGAAGACTTATTTTAATCCTGGGAGCGATGTTCAACTTTTTGTGGCATGTTCCTTGGTACATATGGCACATGCCTATATTGTTTCTGGCAGGCATTCTTTATGACTATGTTTTTCTGCAATGGGGACAAAAAATAGCCAAGTTTTGTTCTGCTTCGGCCTAATTTCGTTTAGGTTGCATCATATCCAATTGTATCATGAGGGTCGCCAGGATATCGGTCTTGAAATCCTCCAATAGATTGCCAATTTGTACCGTTGTAATGCTTCCTCTTGAGGCTTTTGTTATAGAAATTTTTGGGCACTGCAACCCCAATAATAAATGTCCATAAATGGAGGGCTCCTAAGTCCCTAAAAGTGTTGCTTCATTGCCTAAAGGAACAAGGTCAGCTGATTACATCATCTCCTAGAAGTTCTCCACTAAAAACTACTCGGAAATGGTCAAAACTGGACCATACTGAATACCAAGTGTAGAGGGTGCAATGCATATCACCTTCCCAGTGTAAAGAGTGCGATGCATACTAAATGTCCCCTCTATAGAGTGCGATGGTCGGGAATGGACAAATGGCAGGGACAATTTGCGAGGTGGAAGATCATGGAATCTTCCAGAAGCTTCCCCTCTGACACTTGCCTCTCTGTTTTCGACCAGGGATGAGTAAGAGATCATCAGTCTCCAAGTGGAATCAAGAACTATCAGAGAGAGGACACTAATCAAAACCCCAAGAGATGGCTCACCTCCCTACAATAATCTATATATGGATCCCTCATCACAGAGATCTGGAGGCTGGAATCTTGTATCTTGTAGAGAAGTGCTGTTGGTTTTCTGGTGAAACTTCATAGTGTTGGCTGATCTAAGCTTTACTTGAGGTGAAGAAGGGCTTTCTTGCTGGAGGATGATGCTGGGTCAGAACATATGGTTGTAGTCCTCTTGCTATTCTTGATCTTAATAAAGCTATTCAAGTTTTTCTCCATATTCTTGTATGTTTGATTATATATACATTTGTATGGTTAACACATATTTGGTCCTGTGTTATTTATGAATATAGATCTCTGTTCTTCGATAGTATTATGCTTCTTTGATTCTAGAGGTGCTCTTTGAAGCTGGGCAGACGAAGAAGAAGTGGTAAAGATCTATCAGGAAGGAGATGAATCAAGCAAGGGAACCAAGCGCAAGACTAAGGTTGGCGTCCTTGTTCCACTCTTATCTATTTTCATAAAGGAAAGCGAAAGTAGGCTTTATTTGTTTGTTTCTAAGATAGCTACCAGTATTAGTTGGAATAGCAGCTTTGAGTGGACACTATTCCCGGTAACAAAATGGCGACTCCACTGGGGAGCGAATAGATTGTTTGTTAGTCTATCTTTGTTTGTTTTATAAACTTACAGACGAAGCCTGAAGTCAAGCCAGCTAGCCTTCGAACTACATTTGTTATACAAATGAAAAGTAGATCAATGCTGCTTTAGTCTATCTTTGGGTTTTGTTATGAATTAAACAATTGATCTGCAAACGTTCTAATTTCCCTAAGTGGTGGCTCTAGTAACCTCCTTAGATCAACCCCTGTGATTTACATTTAATGAACATCACTTACTCGGCCTAAATCCCTGAACTGAATTGCAAATTGTGAGCAAAAACTCGTTAAAAGTTTCGCACTGGTACCATTGCACCCTACCTTCAAGGCATTCTGTATGCATCACACTTCCCGTGTGCAGTAGGTGCGCTGCATACTAAATTCCCTGTGTGACAGGTGCGATGGTCAGGGAAGGTTAACTTTACCTTCAGACTTTGGTTTTTCCTTCACTATTTTCAGTTCTATTCAGGAGTTTTTGTTGTCTTGCATCATTCTGCCTCTATTGTGCAAAGAACTGTAAGTTTTTTTATGTATTGTGCGCCATTTTCAGTTCTCTTTTGCAAAGAAGTAGCATATTCGAATTGTCGTTTCTTAATCTGAAAGTGTCATAACTGTCGTTTTCAGTCATAGAAGACAATTCCATTGTTCTTGATAGTCGATTATACCATTACTCTTGTATATGATTTGAATTAGTAGTTTTTAAAGTGTCGAAAAACAATTTTCATTTCGAAATCGCAAAGTGTCTCCCTTACCTTCACTTCATTTTGAAAAGAAATTTGTTGAGTATTCTCGCTTTGAAAATAATTCAGATTTGCATTTAGCTTTCTTATCGTCATTCATACATTAAGAAGGCTAAAAACAAATACATGCATGTGTATTTGCATTTAGACTACTTGGTTTGATTTAGGACAGTGCATTTAGCGTGTGCTTTGTGCTCTTTGTTGAAAGACTCTCAACTTTCTTTCCTTAGTAGCTAGGATTTTCATTGCCAAAAGAAGATTAAACAACTGTTTATCATCTTAGACTACATTTTAGGAATTGTATACACATCACATGGTGAACCTGAAAGGAAAATTTTTAAACAAGATCAACTTAAAATAAATTTAATGAATCTAACAACGCTTTGCAACATAACGCACAACATCTAGAGGTCTAGGCTAGAGATGTATTCCGGCGTTGTAAAACCTGGTAACTGTTGTTTTCATTGTTGGTTGGGTGATTCCTCCACTCTGAGATGGCAAGTACTAGTACGAACTCATGCTCCCA
>APFE030147155.1:32711-139219 GCA_000404065.3 Pinus taeda
AGTTTTCCTCCATATTCTTGTATGTTTGATTATATATGCATTTGTATGGTTAATACATATCTGGTCCTGTGTTATTTATGAATATAGATCTCTGTTCTTCGATAGTAATATGATGCTTTGATTCCACAGGTTCTCTTTGAAGCTGGGAAGATGAAGAAGAAGTGGCAAAGGTCTATCAGGAAGGAGAGGGATCAATCAAGGGAACCAAGCACAAGACTAAGGTTGGTGTCCTTGTTCCACTCTTATCTATTTTCATAAAGGAAAGTGAAAGTAGAATTTACTTGTTTGTTTCTAAGATAGCTACCAGTCTTAGTGGGAATAGCAGCTCCGAGTGGACACTATTCCCGGTAACAGCTTTGCTATGTTTGGTGATAGCATCACGTCTGACTGGTTCCAACCTTGTACTGACCCTGGAGCACTTGATGCACAAGTTTATAATATTGTCATAATCTTCTTGATAAATATCACCTTTATCCATTATATTTAGCGTTTCTACCCATTGGTCTTTCATACCTTTAATCATTGTGGTTTTAAGAACATTATCAGGCAGATTTTCATAAGGAGATCTTTGTAGATTATATTGGAAACACTCCACATATTCTTCCAGAGTCTCATTAGGCTTAGCTACCATTTGAAATATTTCATCTTTTAGTTCTCTAGTTCAGCAATAATCTTGGTATTTTTTAAGGAAGGATGTTTTCATCTATTCCCAATCATTGATGGTACTTCCACCAAGTCCCATAAACCAACGCAGGGCTACTCCCTTTAGAGTAGAGGGGATCAGTTTCAGCTTCTAGGGGTCAGTGGTGTAATCATAACCCCTACATAGGACATCGAATTCGAAAAGGAATGCATCAGGGTCTTCTGAAGCTAGCCCATGAAAGGTAGGAATATTTTGTAATGGAATAACTTTCATGGGGGCATTAACAACTGTGTCTACAATAGGGTATTGCAATGCAGATGTCTGGGGTTGTCGCTGATTATTGGTCATTTGGTAAAAAATATTCCAATATTCTTTAGGGATCTCTGGAGCTAAAGAGTTGTTCTTAGGATTTCCAAAAGAGGCTGGAATGATTTTGATAGTGCTACCTTGATCCAGAACACTGGATGTTCTCTGTTCATTCACTACATTAGGGGATCTAGGTTCTGATGATTTAATTTTAGGATTACCTGTTTATCCTTCTCCTTCAAGGAGGTTGCAAGAATTCCCTTCTTGTGAAGGGCATGGCTGTGAATTTTCAATATCTTGAAAACTCTATTAAGACCCTTCAGTCTTACTGTGAATCTCAATGTTAGCTATAGATGGTGATCTTGTGGCCTGAAGGGAAATAGTAAGGTGTCTGGTAGCAATAGTTCGGGGTCCTACTGATGACTGAGACTCAACTTTTCTTATGATTTCGTCAATGAAGGTTGATCATCCAAGGGTCACTGGTCCCTTGGATTTTCAAGTTTGGGAGGAGGAATTATATCTTTTCTGGTATTTTCTTCTTAGTAATTCATACAAAAATACAAACAATCATTTCTATCTTAAATTCCTATGCAATTCTGCTGGAAAGCGAGGGGAGAAGCAAGCATTTTACTCACTTGGTATGCAGGTTATTACCTCTCGTTTTTAATACCCAATTCTCTCTCAGCAGATAGACATCACTCTTTGTAAAATGGAAACACTCTCGCTAGAAACGACGCCTAAATGTCAGGTGCTAAAAGGTGTCTTTTAAAACTCGTAATTGCTTCACATTAATTATCAACCTGGGTATGTCTTTTTATTCAAGAGTGTACACAATATGTGAAAGCTATAAATCCAGATAATAATGCTTTAAACTAAGCTATGAAATTCAATACAAGAGTAAATGGATGCAATCATAATTCTCAAGCCTGTAACTCTAAAGGAACTAACTCATCTAAGCATCATGACTCTATTTCAAACAATACCGTAATTCAATATTAATCAACCAAATTCAAATGACAATCAATTGAGAGAACCGTAGTATAAACTGAGCTCTTTCAGCTGTACTTAAACTATTGGATATAAGGAAAGAATTTAATCAATCATGCTCTATTCTGCAATTAACTGGAAATGATTCTTTAACCGATAACTAATTCAATCCATGACATGAATCAAATAAAACCAACTATGAATACGCATTAATGAAATGAATACTAGAAATCCGATTCAATGAAAATACATCAACTAAAAAGCTATAAAGCAGAATAACTTGCAGGAAATGAAAAATGCATAAAACAGGGAACAATAGTAAGTTCCACTAGAGACCAGGCCCTAGCCACCACCGAACACTACTTAACGATTTCAGAATATACGAACAAATAGTAATGCAAGTTGTATATTAATCATCAAAGTCACATTACAACACAATCTTGTTCCTCATAATCACCCTTCTATAGATTAAAATTACAATCCAAGTAAAAGACGAGAGATCCCTCTTCAGACTTCTCTTTTATAGTCAAAAGGAAAAGATGAGGGATTCACAAGTAAATGCTACCTTCAGATAATTCTTCTATCTCGCGCTGATCTCCTTGACTTATTCCTTAGTTCGACTGCACCAGACGCGTCTCATTTTTATAGATTAGCTTTTGCTATTTTGACTTGGGAACAAAAACTCTTCCTTCTGATGTTTTTCTACATAGAAAGTAATGATAGTTAGTTTGGTCGATCAAATCGTATCAAGAGAAGTTTTATTCATTCCTTATCAAAATCCTATCAATTTGTTATTATATCATGGCACAAGATGGATAAGAAAGGAGAAAAAGGATAATAATCAAGAGTAAATACATACGTATTGCACGCTCAACACATGGCTCTAATACCATTTGTAATAGATTTGACCTGCAAATATATTAAAATTCTCTGATAAAATAAACCTAAGAGCTAATACACAAATAAGATAGAAATTCTTCTCTTTCTTAATCAAACCCTTGAGGTAGGGTAACACCATATAACTACTCCTTAAGGAAGGAGATCACTCCATAAGCCATATGCTTGTCAATACAAAACAATACTTGACATCCCTCAATGGAGAGTCTATAGCCTCTATATAGGCTTCATACACATAACACCATGTATAATTACCCTAGGTCTCTCAATACCATACATCTAATACTATGGGCTTATCAAATTATTTCCTAACTACTCGTGGTCCCTTGCATTATGAAGGTTAACCACTTTATTTGTTAACCATGGCCCATTTATTTATTATTATTACATAACATTATTACCCTGGGTACCTCCCTATGTACCCCATATTATCCCCCCAGGTATACTACAGTATTCAACCTAATTAGAGTTTTTAAAATAAGATAGTTAGTTAAACTCATTGTACGATTTTGACTCATTTCACTTCTGCATTTCCCTCCTGTCTCCTCTCATCAATCTTTCCACCACGTCTTCCACATTTTCTCTCTCCATAGTTTCATTTATTTTCACTCTGATCTTCCATACTTCAGTAAAATATCTCATGTTGGTTAGTTTCTATGTAAATTAAGGCCACGATATCCTTGGCAGGCTAGCACATATGCTCTTCAATGTAGAGTTCCATCTTCTATGAGTTAGAAATCCTTCCACTAAAGGATTTGAAAACATCTTCATTTGAGGTGCCCAACTCACAAAGAAACTTGTGCCCTCTACCTTCTCCAGAAACTCGTGAGGAAACACAACAGGTTGACCACAAAGGAGATCCAGACGGATTGCTCTCAGGATGGGATACCTGCTTGCTTCTAATCCCCACACGAACTTTAAGAGTTATTCATTAGATATAAAATCTATTCTTTTGAAACATATATAAATAACTAAGAAGGGATCTTGAGCATCCAAACCACAGAATAATCCAAACAAACTTGAAACTAAGAATCTACGACAACTTTCTTGCACAACGATACCCTGCGAAACCATAAAATTTAAAAATAACAAGATCTGCTAAGGGATACCTCGAAATATTTTGAAGAAGCCATAAAATTCTTGAATATTATCTCATACAAAAACCTCATCAAGAGATACATATGATAATAAAACACAAAAACTTATCCAAAATCTCAATCCGGGACCATAGTGTGTCCAAACAAATAATATGAGGTGGGAGTTCAATCAATTACAATTTATAGTTCACATGGTGGGATTAACAAAGGGAAACATTTCAATCATCTAACATTTTATTTGATGGCACATAGCCAAGACACTAAAGACAAGAGGTGAGTTCATCCCAGAGGGAACACCTTATGGCATAATAAAATAATAATAAGTATATGTTTATAAAGAAGAGAATACAAAATAAACAGATTTACAAGATATTATTTAATTTTGCTTATTAATCAAATTTTTTTTAATTATATGTATTATGCATTAAAATAATTAAATAAAAGTGACTCATCTAATAACAATGAATTATCTAAACATATATTAAAACATATAAAAATATTATTAAATTATTATTAAACATCCCATTAAAAATGAGACTATTTTTGTATATAGAGAAATGTGAAATTTAGATAAATATAAATAATATTTATGTTGTAAGATGTTCCCCTCTAAAATCAACTCCCCCAACTACCTTTCTTTCCTAATCCTATCTGTCTGATCCATTGTTAGACAATTAAACAATGGTCTATCATCCATTTTAATTAAAAAACATTAAAAAAACCTTTAAGGTAAGATTAGTTAATTTTCATTACCCTACCCAGCCCATCCATCGTGCATGTGCGGATAGCCATGTTTGCTGCAGAGGAGGGCATTCTTTGCTTCAAGAGGATGAGGAGCGCCATCGTGTGTGCGCAGATAGTTGGAGGATAGGGGGCGAATACATTCTTTGCTACAGGAGGATGAGGAGGGCTATCATGCACGTGTGGATAGCTGGAGGGCAGGGGAAAATACATTCTTTGTTGTAGAAGGATTAGTCAAGCATCTGAATCTGGCAGCCGAATCTATTGGCCTCTGTATCTCTGCATCAGAAACTAGTTATGGTGCTAGTTATTACTTATTATGTTATACTATACAATTCATGTTTTCATCTGTCATCTCATATCACTCTTTGCATCACTATTTTCAACCTTCACATACGACCCAGATTGGCAGCCTTTTGACAGATTTGCAGCCTTCCACCTCTCAGGTTAGTTAATTTACTATCTACATTCTCTTCAGTAGATGCATTTCTATGAGGTTTGTTGTGAACAATCTTTGGTATACCAAAACCTCTTTCGGTATTCACTAGCTAATGCATTTAGGTATTAAATGGTGCTTACTCTCTATTTCTTATTTCCCCTTTACTCACTAAGCACCCATGCACTTTGGCATGCCGAATTACACAATGTACCTTGGGCCCAACCCTCCACTGCAGGGTTTTTTGTACTCCAAAGTGCAATCATTTCGTGACCTGAATTGAATCCCGCCCCTTCTTCTTACCCTAGTGTTTTGTATTGATGCTTTTCTTTAGGGTTTTAGGTTCCATTGGCTTGGTAACGAAGTGTCCTGAATCACTGGTGAAAGAGTTTGTTTCACTTCCATATTGCTAGGTTGAAGGTCCTCAACTAGCTAGATTCTCTTTAAGATACAAAACCTTCAACTCAATCAACCAACCAGAGCTGTACCTGTGCATCATATTTGGATGTTGAAATCACTTTCTAGCTGTGCAATCCATATCTATTTGCCATTAGACTAGATTCTCTTTAAGATACAAAACCTTAAACTTAATCAACCAACTAGAGTCGCACTTGTGCATCATATTTGGATGTTGCAAACACTTTCTAGCTATGCAATCCATATTTGTTTTCCATCACACAATTATTTGCTTGCTTCGAGGCTATATTGAATCACATTTGTAAATTTTTTCCAGGCAACATCTTTGTCTGCTACCTAACAATTGGCAAATTGTCTTGGATGGCTTAGTAATTAGCTCGTAGGGTAGAGAAATTTGAAACACCATGCATTTGGAATGAATCTTACTTCTGTTGAAAACAAAATGTTGGTATGCATTGAATGGAATTTCTCCACTTTTCATTTGGTGGAGACTATAACATTTAGAACATATTTCACAACTTAGGTTTCAACCATAATAGGATTTTTTCATACGAATGCAGAATCTCGTGAGATTAATACCATGAAAAATATGCCAAAAGTCCTTTTCTATGTGGGGATGGGTAGCCAAGGTAGCCTTTATAAATGTTCCCTGTCTCATTGACATGATATATAGATTCTATGTAGATCTGAACTTATCTAGACCCAAGTCCTCACCATAACTTTTTCGTCTCAGAAACAAATGCTGCCAGTGAATATCTTTTCATAATTTTTTTTGGTTATTGCAGACATAAGATTTTGTTGTCTTAGTAGTTGAAAAAGAATTTAGATTAAATCCAGTAGTATTAATGCCATTTGTGATCTGGCAACCTTTAGTTCTCAACACTAAAACTTCTAGGAATGGGTCAAATCTTGAAAGTCATTCTAGCTCTCACAAATCATCACACTGGCAAACAAACAAACACAAACCCATTGTAGAAACTAGATTTTCAATCAACTAAATTACCCTAATATAGGTCCCTTAAATGATCAACAATGCTATTATATGTCCCTTTAATGTAGTTTTCATAGGAATGACAACATTGTTAATATATTTTCTTCACAGTAATTGGTTTGGGAAGTTGAGAAGACTCAAGACTAAAACTTGAGCTGTGAATTCAAACCAGTTATCTGCAATCCTTCTATAATCATGAGCTATGTTAGAAATTTTCTCTAATGCCTGAAAGACTCCCATGAATGCCAACACCATGCATTTGGCACAAATCTTACTTCTACTGAAAAATAAATGTTGGTATGCATTGAATGAAATTTCTCCAATTTTCATTTGGTGGAGAATATAGCATTTATAACATATTTCACAGCTTAGGTTTCAACCATAATACGAATTTTTCATACGAATGTAGAATCTCATGAGATTATGACCATGAAAAATATGCCAAAAGTCCTTTGTCTCGAAAACAATGATGCCAGTGAATGTTGCCAGTGTAATATTGTTTTTAGAAGTTTAATATCTTAAATCAGACAAGAATTTTACTTCAAATGCCTTTTTGGGCTGCACATTCAAAAGCTACACAATTTATAAATCTATACCCATGCTTATTACTAAGTTATACTGCAATTCATCCACAAATATGAATTCATTTAATAGATCAATATCAACCCTTTTTTTGTTTGCTTGTATGTAACATACAATTGCTGACTTTTATCACTGTTTGCAGAAGAAACTAACTCCTAATACCTATTCGCTTGCAATGAAGAAGATAAGTGTACAAATATTTATTTCAAAACCCTTACCCTCCTACACAACCTTTGGTTGCATTTATTTTGATCGAACAAATACTACCTAAACAATAAGAAACAAAACCTTTCATACTCTGTTTCCAATAAAAACTATTGATAGAAAACTGCCATTAGATTCTAAGTTCAGATTCTCTCTGAGGAAGCAAGTCACTGATGCATATTATTACCAATATTGTAAAACATATCAGCACAACATTCAGCATATTCAAATGAACTTGAATCACTTCGATATTACTAGGCTGAAGGTCCTCAACTAGTTAGATTCTCTTTAAGATAAAAAACCTTCAATTCAATCGACCAACCAGAGTCGTACCTGTGCATCGTATTTGGATGTTGCAATCACTTTCTAGTTGTGCAATCCATATCTGTTTGCCATCAAATGATTATTTTCTTTCTTTGAGGCTATATTGAATCACGAAGATGGTGCACATAACAATATCAGTTAACCTTTCCAGATCTAGGATTGTTGTCTTCTAACTCTAATTAATGTACCTTCCCAAATATATTTGAAGGTCCCGTTTTCACAAAAATATCCACTAGTGAAAGGTTGTGGAGACATTTACCAAAATAGACTCAAAAATTTTAGTTGAATCAGGGAAGAAACAAACAAATTGTAGCATCTAACATCTACTGCCATTTCCTAGTGGCCAATCCTCCTGCAAACAAAAAAACACAAACCCATTTTAGAAACTAGATTTTCAATCAACTAAATTACCCTAATTCCTAAGCAAAGCTACCCCAAATTCCATTTAACCAAGGACACAATAGGAAAAGGTATAGTTTGATAATCATGTGATTTTCCTCCTCTGAAGTTAGAGAAGATGTATATAATTAAACCTTATTTCATTTTTTACTGAGAAATTCCTTGCAGCTATATCTATATTTATACACCATAATCTATTCTGCCAATTGCCTTAAGTCCCCTGCTCCCCTATTTTGAATAAGTCAACCTTGAAGACTTCAAAAGACTTGTTGGCTTTTTTTAAAGTTTCTATAATCTTCCTTTCAATAGGTAATGGAATTTAGACCCAAGTTCTCACCATAATCTTTTTTGTCTCGGAAAAATGATGCTAGTGAATGCTACCAGTGTAATATTGTTTTTATAAGTTCTTTGCAATAATTTATATTATTGTTATCTGTCCCTTTTTTAACATAGTTGTCATATGAATTGAAACAATGTTATTATAGGTCCCTTTACTATACTTGTCATAGGAATGGCAACATTGTTAATGTAATTTCTTCACAGTAACTGGTTTGGGAAGCTGAGAAGACTCAAGACTAAATTCAATAGGTAGTGGAATTTAGACCTAAGTCCTCAACATAGTATTTTTGTGTTGGCATTATGGTACACTTATTGTCCTTGATGGAAACTATATAGGTCAACTCAATTTTGATAAGAGGCTAACAAGAATATTCAGAGGCAATAGGGTAGTGGTACAGAGGATCAGGAAGATGGAACTAAAGTCTATTGATCAGAATAAAGAAGTTGAAGGAAGAAGATGATGTAAGAGCAGTTTAAGAGAGATATAAGCAGGTTCACTTAGTCCAAGTAGCGTATACATGCAAGTACTCAGAACAGAAATAGCGTATAATGTACACATGCACTCCCACAGAAGGAAAAGTGCGTACATGTTGAAAACCATGGTTTTGGTCTGCGGTATTTGGTCCAAGGTATCTTTGGACCATGACATTGACCCTAGGTTTTTAGTTCGAGGTATTCATTCTATGGTATTTGATCCAAGGGATTGGTCCTAAGTGGATTTAGTCCATGGTAATGAGAAAGGCCAAATTATAAAGAAGAGAGGATCATAAGGCAAGATGTGCAAGTGAATAAGATTCTAAGGAATACTTCTATCTGAAGTATATTTTATGTTGCAGGGTTATGTTTGGGACTAGATTTGAAATATTTATGTGCACGTTGAGTTCAATATTGGATCAGGATCATGAGACCTGAAATGATTTATTCTTGAATGATTTGATATTGGTTGAGGCTAGATTTGATGTTTTGCATCTGCTTTATTCGTTATCTATCATGATTTGGGTTTGTCTGAAGTCTGGAATTGCAGCAAACTTCTGAGTCAATATTTGCAAATCTGTACGCAGGTTCGTCTCGGCAAAAGAGCGTATACACGTAGGTTCTGTTCTTTCAAGTAGCATATACAAAAGAAAGGCTTGATGTTCAAAGATGACTGATCTATCAGATCAGTATTGCTGATTTATTGTTGCTACTATTTTATTGTTGTCTGTCAATGAAGTCTTCTTAGATCTAAATGTAAATCTGAATGCATAAGGAGGTTGATATTTGATTGATTGTCTAAGTGAGAAGAAGGTTTTTCTGTTGTCTGTCTGTCTAAAGTTTTGTAAGTTGATAGTAGATGTTCAGTACATCGCTAGTTGGTATAGTTTGTGATTCAAAGATTTTATGATTCAAAATATTTAGAGGTATACGCAGGTTCGGCTGAAGGAAGTAGCGTATACACACAGGTTTTCTTCATTAAAGTAGCATATACAGTCTGACACATGAATTTTTGAGGTTAGACTAACTGCATGTTGGTTGATGAAGTTTGTGTTTCTAAATTTCTGATGGGTTATTGATGAGTCAAGGTCTTCATATGTCTTGATATGTGCTAGGAGCATCTAGTTTGAAAATTTATGAAATGTGGTCCTTGGTGGAAGAGTGGAGTTTTGTATAGGCTGGCAATTATGTACTAGTAAATGTATTGGCTAGTACAAGAGCTAGGGGGTTGTAGCTCTCTTCCAGTAGAAGCTGGAGAACAAGAGAAGGTTGTAACCTTCTGCAGGTAGAATCCTACGTACTGGTATGAGTCTACACCAGTACAAGATTGTAAATAGATTTTCTTATGATTAAAAGAAGACAGAGATGACAACAGTAGGTGGTTTTCACCCACATTAGGTTTCCACCTTAAATCTTGGTGTTCATGTGTGTTACTTATGTGTAATGGTTTATTATGTTTATCCTGCACATGGTTACTGTTTAATGATTGATGAAGTATTGATGCACTGATTAAAGATCAACATATGATGAGTTAACTGAATCATAAGTTTATTGCATAAACGTTGGTTGCCTTAAAGACAATTGCATGTACATGCTAGTTCCCCTCTTTGAAGTGGCATATATAAATATGATTAGAAAAATTCTTGATCTGATAATACTGATTCACGCCCCCTCTCAGTATTATTTCCAACAATTGGTATCAGAGCAAAGTTCTTCAGAAGAAGCTTGACTGCTTGAAGGAAGATCCATCAAGATGAATAATCATGAAAGCATGGGATCCATCAGACCGCCAATCTTCAATGTGAGCAACTTTGTTTATTGGAAAATAAGAACCACAGCCTATCTACAATCTCTTGGAATAGATGTTTGGGATATTGTGGACTGAGGATATAAATTTCCAACAATTCCTATAGACACGACAGGTAAAAAGCAATATGAAACCAATGCCAAAGTTGTCAATACTTTATTGGGAAGTTTGTCACAATCAGAGTTTTTCAAAGTCATGGAGCTGAAATCAACCAAAGAGATATGGGGAAAAATTGTTCAGATCTGCGAAGGAGACTCTCAGGTAAAATGTGCCAAGCTTCAAACTCTCAGAATTTAGTATGAAACACTTAAGATGCATAGTGATGAGAATATAGTTAGTTACTTCTTACGTATAGATGAGGTTGTTAATTGTATGAAGAATTTGGGTGAAGAAATAAAGGAAGTTACCTTAGTTGAGAAAAATTTGAGATCCTTGTTTGCTAAATTTGAATCAAACATATCTACCATAGAAGAAAGAAAAGATCTGCAGAATATCACTATGACACAGCTTCATGGAATACTAACTACTTTTGAGATGAGAAAAGGAGGTCCATCAGATATGAGAGAAGCCGCATTTAAAATGAAAATGAAGAACACAATGAATCAATACACATTTAAGAAGAAGAAGATGAGGTAAATTTTGTTAAGAAGCTTCAATGGGGTTCTAGAAGGTTCAGAGGTAAGCTACCTTTCAAATGCTTTGCTTGTGGTAGAGTCGGTCATTATGCTGCCAGATGTCCTTATAAATATAAATATGAAAAAGGAAAGGAATATGAAAAAGGGAATAGGAAACAAGTTGTGAATAGAAAGAGTTACTATACTCATGAAGATAGTGATGGTTTATCTAATAGTGATGAAGATGAAACTGGTCAAGATTACAAAGTTCTCATGGCTTATGATAATGATGATTTTTGGGATAGTTTAGAAGAGGATAGTGATGGTTTATCTAGTAGTGATGATTATAGGCTTCTCATGGCTTATGACAATGATGATTTTTGGGATGCTTTAGAAGAGGAAAACTTCAATGAAGAAATAGCTAAACTCAAAATTTATTTAGAAGAAAAGAATATGATCATAGATACCTTGACATACCAACTTGCTGAAAAGAGAAAAACACAATGAAAAACTAGAATGTGAAATTGTGGGTCTAAGAAAATATATTGAGAAAACAAAATCTCTCAATCTTAGTTTTGTTAAAGGATCAGAAACTTTAAATTAAATTATCAAAGTTTATCATTCTCCTATGATAAAGATAGGTCTTGGATATACTTAAGAAGCATCTCAATCATAGAAGTCATCAACCTTCACCAAAAGCTATCTTGATGTAGCAAAGACCAGTGAAAATTATGACAACTATTAGAAAAGGCATAAAGTTGATCACTAGGTAAATCATACTCAATTTGCTCCAAGGATGAATATCAATAGAAGCCACAACCAACCTTAGGCAAATCATACTCAATTTGATCCAAAGATGAATATCAATAGAAACTACAATCAACAGGTAAATAGATTCGATAGTCACAAAAACTTCTTTAATGGGCAATGTTTTTCATGTCATAATTTTGGGCACAAAGATGCTCAATGTGTTGCTTACAAAACCATCATGACTAGAGAAGCATGAAATCAAAGGAATGTAATAGGGATCAAGAGAAGTTCCTATAATAACTTTTCTCCTTTTAAAAATGAAATAGAATGCTCAATTTGTAACAACTTTGGTCATGACTAATTTGAATGTAGGAGAAAATTTTGGAAAACACCTCAAAAGGAGAAAATGTCATTAAATACCAAGATATGGGGAAGGAAATAATCTCAAACATAAAGATGTGGTATAGCCTTGTATGCAGAAGGACAAGAAAATCAGTAGTACATCGACAGTGGATGCTCCAAACATATGATAGGTGACAAAGAGAAAATTCACTCATATAATGCCTTAGAAAAGGAAAAGAAAGTCTCATTTGGTAGTGGCACTCTAGCTGTAATAAAAGGTAAAGGTTCTATTTTCTTGAAAGAAAAGGTTAAAGCTAGAAATGTTATGTATGTAGATGGTTTAAAGCATAACCTGTTGAGTGTGAGTAAAATGTGTGATCAAGGAAATGAAGTGGTGTTTTGATCAAACAGATGTGTTGTTCATGAGCTTGATACAGGAGAGACCATGATCAAAGGTACAAGAACTCCAAACAACTTATACATACTCAAAGGAGGACAACAGAAATTCTATCTAAGCAAAAATGATGAAAACTGGTTGTGGAATAGAAGATTGTGACATCTAAGCTTTTCTCAAATAAGAAAAGCAGGCAGACTCAAGGCTATTCTTGATCTTCCAGATATCAGCATCCCAGAAAATACAATATGAAAACCATGTCAAATCAATAAGAAAACTAGAGTTCACTTCATGGAAAAAGAAGGGTCAGCTAGTAAGCCTCTTGAACTTATCCATATTGATTTATGTGGACCAACAAGGAAAAAGTCACCTCATGGAGAAGAATACTTTATTTTGTTCCTTGATGATTTTTCTAGAATATGTTGGGTAGGTCTTCTAAAGCATAAAGATGAAGCATTTGAAAAGTTCCAAGCCTTCAAAGATTTGTTTGAAAATGAATCAGATCAAAAAATCAAGTGCCTCAAATATGATCGAGGAGAGGAATTTATATCGAATGAATTCTTTGACTTTTGTGAACAACATGGAATAAAAAGGGAAGTCTCCACTGCAAGAACACCTCAACAAAATGGTGTGGTAGAAAGGATGAACATAATAGTTCAAAAAATGGCTTGAGCCATGCTAGATGAGTTTGGAACTCTTGCAACCTTCTGGGGTGAAGCTGCATTTGCTGCCGTGACTATTCTCAACAAAGCAAATGTTCGAGTAAATAGCACTCAAACTCCACATGAACTTTTCTATGGTAAGACTCCTACTATAAAATACTTTAAAGTTTTTGGAAGAAAATGTTTTATCACAAGGATTGATGAAAAACTTGGTAAGTTTGAACCCAGAGAAAATGAAGGGATTCTTCTTGGTTATACTTCTAGAATTAAAGGATATAAATGTTATAATAAAAGACTTGGGAAAATTGTTGAAAGCATTGATGTTGTAGTTGATGAAGCATGTAGAAATCCAAAACAGATAAATCAACAAAAGGTTATGACAATGAGGAAGATGGGGATTACTTTCCCACATCAAATCAAAATTATATTGAAGAAGAAACCAATGAAGCACTAGAAGAAGATATAATGGTAGAAGAAAAGACTCCATCCAGGCATGTTCAGAAAAATAATTCAGAAACTCAAATTTTAGGAGAAAGGGAGGGTGGTGTACAGAAAAGAAGAACTATTACAGGGAACTCAAGCTATCTAGCATTACTATCCTCCACCGAAGCTCAAAGTGTAAATGAAGCATGCAACGATGAATGTTGGGTCAAGGCCATGGATGAAGAACTTGAGAAAATTGAAAAGAATGACACTTGCGAATTAGTTCCTAGACCTCATGATAAAAATATTATAGGAACTAAATGGATATTCAAGAACAAGCTGAATGAAAATGGAGAAGTCATTAGAAACAAGGCTAGAATTTTTTGTAAAGGGTATTCTCAACAAGAAGGTATAAATTTTGAAGAAACTTTTGCACCTATTGCCAGACCTGAAGCCATAAGAATGTTTCTTGCTCTTTCCAATTTTCGGAAATTCAAAGTATACCAAATGGATGTAAAATCATCCTTCCTTAATGGAGATTTAGAAGAAGAAGTTTATATTGAACAGCCAGAAGGATTCATTCTTGGAAATGATGCAAAACTTGTATGCAGTCTCAAAAAGGCTCTCTATGGTTTGAAACAGGCTCCAAGGGCTTGGTATTAACACGTTGAAAAATATCTACACCAACAAGGTTTTACAAAAGGTTTTGTAGATAGCAATTTATATACAAAGATTGAAAATGGTAAATTGCTAATTATTATTGTTTATGTTGATGATATCATTTTTGGTAGCAATGAAGAATCCATGAGTCAGAATTTTGCTTATGCTATATAGCAAGAATTTGGAATGTCCTTGCTTGGTGAACTTACCTATTTTCTTGGTCCACAAGTTCAACAAACTAAAGATGGTATTTTTATTTCACAAACCAAATATCTCAAGTAGATCCTGAAAAAGTATGGAATGGAAGATTCTAAACCTGTATGTACTCCAATGGTAACAGGATGCAGTCTCAACTCAAATGATGAATCAACAACAATACATCAACCAAATTATAGATCCATGATTGGCAGTCTGCTTTATCTAACAGGTACCAGACCTGACATCATGCATGCAGTAGGAATAGTTGGAAGATTCCAAGCAAATCCAAAGGAATCACACTTTTAGGTAGTCAAAAGAATTTTCAAATATCTTCAAGGAACTCAGGACTTTGGACTATAGTATCCTAGAGATGTAGATCTTACTCTTCATGCATATATAGATGCAGATTGGGTAGGAAGTGTTGATGATAGAAAAAGCACTAGTGGTGGTGCATTCTATATGGTTTTCAAGTTAGTGTCTTGGTTTAGAAAGAAACAAAGTTCAATTGCTTTATCTATAGTTGAAGTAGAATATGTGGCTGCTTCATCTTGTTGCACACAACTACTTTGGATGATGCAAACTTTGCAAGAAATTCAGATGACTTGTACTCCACCCATCTCCATTTTATGTGATAATATAAGTGCCATCAGTATTTCAAAGAATCCAGTCATGCACTCCAAGACCAAGCACATACCCATCAAGTACAATTTTCTACGAGAACAAGTGCTTGAAAAAAAGGTCAAATTGGAGTATGTCCCCTCCAAAGAGCAGGCTTCTGATATATTCACTAAACCACTGCCCAGAGAAACATTTGAATATCTCAGACAAAAGCTGTGAGTTGTTGCTACAACATCTTGCTATTAAATCCAAATTTTCAGAGGAATTTTACTTCATGTTAGTTTCATGTAGTATATGCGTGGGTACATGCAGGTTGCAAGAGCTGAAAGTGCGAACTATGTTTTTATAACAAAAAAAATAGTGGTAGCACAGGTTGAGGGGGAGTGTTCACATTCCACATTGTTGGCATTATGGTTGTTGAACTCAACTATTTCTTAGTTGCATCAATCATTAGCATGATATAACTTCTTCTGTCATGGTCTATATTTCAATGAGTTCTATTGGTCATATGATGTAATTTATTTCCCTAATATCCTTGGGATGGATGATGTAATAATTGTTGTATTTATGTCATGTATAAACTTTGGTATAACCCCACTTGGTTGGCTAGATGAGTCAAATATGGTGTATCCCACTTGGTTGGGTGATTGATGTATGTATGAGTTCGTGGTCATAGGGAGGTCATACTCACTTTGTTGAGTTATAGTGTCATGTTACTATGTTGAATCATCTCTCTACAGACTCGGCATGTACTTAGGCGGAGTATGGATAACGTCATGCAAAGGAGGAGAGTAGAGTGGTCTGCCCTTTTCCCTTGATGTCAAAGGGGGAGAGTATTTTGGTATTTTGGTGTTGTATGGTATCTCTAACAGTCTTTACAACTTGAAATAGTCAACACCATCATGGTTTCCATCAAGTACAAAAGGGGATATTGTTGGCATTATGATACAAGTATTTTCCTTGATGGCAACTCTATAGGTCAACTCAATTTTGATAAGAGGCTAAAAAGAATATTCAAAGGCAATACGACATGAAGAGGGAACTAAGGTCTATTGATCAAAATAAAGAAGTTGAAGGAAGAAGATGATGTAAGAGCAGTTTAAGAGATACACACAGGTTCACCTAGTCCAAGCAATGTATACATGTAGGTACTCAGAACAGAAATAACGTATAATGTACAAACACACTCCCACAGAAGGCAAAGCACATACATGTTGAAAACCATGGTTTTGGCCCGAGGTATTCTGTCCAAGGTATCTTTGGACCATGATATTGACCCTAGGTATTTAGTCTAAGGTATTTGGTCCATGGTATTTGATCCAAGGTATTGGTCCTAAGTGGATTCGGTCTATGGAATTCAGAAAGGCCAAAAAATATATAAAGAGGAGAGGATCATAAGGCCAGAAGTGCAAGTGAGTAGGATTCTAAGGAATGCTTCTATCTGAAGTATATTTTATGTTGCAAGGTTATGTTTGGGACTAGATCTGAAATATTTATGTGCACCTTGAGTTCAATATTGGATCAGGATCATGAGACTTGAAATGACTTATTCTTGAATGATTTGATATTGGTTGAGGTTAGATCTAATGTTTTTCATCTATGTTATTCGTTATCTATCATGATCTGGGTTTATTTGAAGTCTAGAATTGCAACAAAGTTCTGAGTCAATATTTGCAGATTTGTATGCATGTTCGTCTCTGCAAAAGAGCGTATACACGCAGGTTCTGTTCTTTGAAGCAGCATATACACAAGAAAGTCTTGATGTTTAGAGATGAATGATCAATCAGATCAGTGTTGCTGATTTATTACTGCTGCTATTTTACTGTTGTCTATCAATGAAGTCTTCTTAGATCTGAATGTAAATCTGAATGCACAAGGAGGTTGATATTTGATTGATTGTATAAGTGAGAAGAAGTGTTTTCTATTTCCTACCTGTGTAAAGTTCTATAAGTTGACAACAGATGTTCAATACAATGTTGGTTGGTATAGTTTGCGATTCAAAGATTTTATGATTCAGAACCTTTAAAGGTATATGCAGGTTGGGTTGACGGAAGTAGCGTATACACGTAGGTTTTCTTCATTAAAGTAGTGTAGACAGTTTGACACATGAATTTTTGAGGTTTTAGTTGGTTCTGAATGTTGATATAGGTTTCTGGGTTCAGCAAAGTGTTCTGATGACAATGATCTGATTGTTTCAGATTAACTGGATGTTGGTTGATGAAGTTTGAGTTTCTAAATTTCTGATGGGTTATTGATGAGTCAAGGTCTTCATATGTCTTGATATGTGCCAGGGGCATCCAGTCTGAAAATTCATGAAGTGTGGTCCCTAGTGGAAGAGTGGAGTTTTCTGTAGGCTAGAACCTACGTACTAGTAAACATATTGGCTAGTACAAGAGCTAGGGGGTTGTAGCTCCCTTCCAGTAGAAGCTAGAGAACGAGAGAAGGTTGTAACCTTTTGCGGGTAGAAGCTTGCATATTGGTATGAGTCTGCACCAGTACAATATTGTAAACATATTTTCTTATTATTAAAGGAAGATAGAGATGACAACAACATGTGGTTTTCACCCACATTGGGTTTCCACCTTAAATCTTGGTGTTCATGTGTGTTGCTTATGTGTAAAGGTTTATTATGTTTATATTGCACATGGTTGTTGTTTAATGATTTATGAAGTGCTAATGCACTGATTAAAGATCAACATATGATTAATTAATTGAATCATAAGTTTACTGCATAAATGTTGGTTGCCTTAAAGACAGTTGCATGTACACACTAGTTCCCCTCTCTGAGGTGGTGTATACAAATTTGATTACGAAAAAGAAAAATTATTGATCCGATAATATTGATTCAACCCCCCTCTTAGTATTATTTCCAACATTTTGTCTCAAAAACAATGATGTGAGTGAATGCTGATAGTGTAATCTTGTTTTTAAAAGTTCTTTATAGTACTTTATAATATTGTTATGTGTCCTTCTTTTAACATAATTGTCATATGAATTGCAGCAATGTTATTATAGATCCCTTTAATATAGTTGTCATAGGAATGGCAACATTGTTAGTATAGTTTCGTCACAATAATTGGTTTGGGAAGTTGAGAAGACTCAAGACTAAAACTTGAGCTGTGAATTCAAACCAGTTATCTGCAGTCCTTCTGTAATCATGGGTTGTGTTAGAAATTTTATCTAATGCCTGAAACAGTCCCATCAATTCCAACACCATGCATTTGGCATGAATATTACTTCTACTAAAAATGAAATGTTGGTATGCATTGAATGACATTTCTCCACTATTCATTTGGTGGAGACTATAGAATTTAGAACATATTTCGCAGCTTAGGTTTCAGCCATAATAGGAATTTTTCATATGAATACAGAATTGTGTGAGATTAAGACCATGAAAAATATGCCAAAAGTCCTTTTCTATGTGGGGATGGGTAGCTAGGGTATCCTTTATAAATGTACCATGTCTCATTTACATGATCAATAGAGTGTATGCAGATCTGAACTTATTCAGACCCAAGTCCTCACCATAATATTTTTGTCTCAGAAACAATGCTACGAGTGAATATCTTTTCATCAGTTTTTTTGGTTATTGTAATATTTTGTTGTCTTAGTATTTGAAGAGGAATTTAGATTAAATCCGGTGGTAGTACTGCCATTTGTGATTAGGCAACCTTTAGTTCCCAACATTGAAACTTCTAGGAATGGGTCAAAGATTGAAAGCCATTCTAGCTCTGACAAATCATCGCAATCAAAAACAAAAAAATACAAACCCATTTTAGAAACTAGATTTTCAATCAACTAAATTACCCTAATTCCTAAGGAAAACTACCTTGAATTCCATTTGATGAAGGACATAATAGGAAAAGGTATAGTTTGATCATCATGTGATTTTCCTCCTCTGAAATTGAAGGAGATGTCCCTTTAATATAGTTGTCATAGGAATGGAAACATTGTTAATATATTTTCTTCATAGTAATTGGTTTGGGAAGTTGAGAAGACTCAAGACTGAAACTTGAGTTT
Organism: Pinus taeda; assembly: GCA_000404065.3. Taxonomy (NCBI): domain Eukaryota; kingdom Viridiplantae; phylum Streptophyta; class Pinopsida; order Pinales; family Pinaceae; genus Pinus; species Pinus taeda. Next base: position 52,037 of record APFE030147155.1, read on the forward strand.
TGAATTCAAACTAGTTAGAAACATCTTTGTCTGCTGCCTAACATTTGGAAAATTGTCTTGGATGGCTTAATAATTAGATTATAGGGTATAAAAATGTGAAACACCTTGCATTTGGCACGAATCTTACTTATATTGAAAAAGAAATGTTGGTATGCATTGAATGACATTTCTCCACTTTTCATTTGGTGGAGACTATAGCATTTAGAACATATTTCATATGTTAAGTTTCAACCATAATAGGATTTTTTCATACGAATGCAGAATCTCATGATATTAAGACCATGCCAAATATGCCAAAATTCCCTTTCTATGTGGGGATGGGTAAACAGGGTAGCCTTTATAAATGTACCCTATCTCATTAACATGATAAATAGAGTCTACGTGGATTTGAACTTATTCAGACCCATGTACTCACCATAATCTTTTTGTCTCAGAAAACTTCTTCCAGTGAATATCTTTACCTAAGATTTTGTTGTCTTATTAGTTGAAGAGGAATTTAGATTAATTCTGGTAGCAGTAATGCCATTTATGACCTAGCAGCCTTTAGTTATCAACACTGAAACTTCTAGGAATGGATCGTAGCTTGAAAGCCATTCTAGCTCTCGCAAATCATCGCACTAGAAAACAAAAAAACACAAACCCATTTTAGAAACTAGATTTTCAATCAACTAAATTACTCTAATTCCTAAGAAAAACTACCCCGAATCCCATTTGACCAAGAACAAAATAGACAAAGGTATAGGTTGATCATCATGTAATTTTCCTCCTCTAATATTGAAGGAGATGTCCCTTTAATATAGTTTTCATAGGAACGGAAGCATTGTTGATATAATTTCTTCACAGTAATTGGTTTGGGAAGTTGAGAAGACTCAAGACTGAAACTTGAGCTGTGAATTCAAACTAGTTATCACCATAATATTTTTTGTCTTGGAAACAATGATGCCAGTGTAATCTTGTTTTTAGAAGGTTAGCATCTTAAATCAGAGAGGAGTTTTACTTCAAATTCCTTTTCGGGCTACACATTCAAAGGCTACAAAATTTATAAATCTACACCCATGCTTATTACTAAGATATACTGCAATTCATCCACAAATATGAAGTCATTGAATAGATCGATATCAACCAATTTTTTTTTGCTTGTATGTAACATACAAAAGCTAAATTTTATCACTGTTTGCAAAAGAAACTAACTCCTAATACCTATTCGCTTGCAAATGAAGAAGACAAGTGTACAAATATTTATTTCAAACACTTACCCTCCTACACAACCTTTGGTTGCATTTATTATGATCAACCACACACTACCTAAACAACAAGAAATAGAACCTTGCATACTCTGTTTGCCATCAGACGATTATTTGATTTATTTGAGGCTATACTAAATCAAGATGATGTTGTACATAAGAAGATTAGTCAACCTTTCCACATCCAAGATTGATGTCTTCTAACTCTAATTAATGTACCTTCTCAAAATATATTTTAAGTTAAAAAGCGTCTCACATCTAGGCAAGGGCATGATGGCTGAGAGCCCATTTTTTCAGACCCTAAGCCAATTTAGGAATGATGTATGAATCTAAAATAAAAATATGCTTGATCTAATAAAAAATTTCCTTCCATTTTAACTTTGTAATAATGAAATTTATTTTTGCAAAGTTCAATAAATAATCCAAGGCTTCTCACTGAGAATATGAAACCAATCATTATGATGGTTAGAGTTCCAAAGAAACCCATTAAATATGCAAGTTAGTTGTGGATAAAAAGCATAGTGGAGGAAAGAGAGAAAAAAGAGCTCGATGATGAAGGGCAAAAGAAAAACATGAAAGCCTCAGAATGAATAAAATGCATTATCAAAGTCAAAGGCCATCTCCAAGCCAAAGATACTTCATTCTTACAACTGAGTGAAAAATACTTGAAATCTCTTTTAGAATGTAGCTTACCTTTTTAACAATTTCCTGAGCATATTAAAAGCCCCATTCAATGTTGGTTTTCCTGTTTGGAATTTCAAGGTAAAAGCTCATCTTCTTTGGTGCATTTGAATTCTTGGTGGTTACCTAATCGCTGTGTCAATAGTATTTATTTATGATGTTTGCTATGTTCTTTTTCTAATACACCTGTTTATGCTCCATTTGAAATGGATGTGCCACAATATCATTCTCACCCATTAACACTCCCAATGAATTAAGGTTGTTGGAATTTTTGGGTTTAGTAATTGAATGCTTAGACAACCTCTCTTTACTTGTTAGTAGCCATTTTGCTATGGATTCGTTTGATCAGCTAATGTACATAATCTTCCACTGGCCTCTACCTTGGGTTTATCTGCATGATGGCTAACCACAAAAATGAACACATTTATTTTCCATTCGTTTGCCCACAACATCGTTTTACAATAAATGTTTTGTTTAACTAGGCCAGGGGAGTTTCACCTACATCCACATAGCATCAATTTCTAGCTTGCTGGGTCAATTTATAGTAGTGTAGGTTAAGGGAAAACCTGTATTCTAGCCCTAGAGGTATTGAACATTTTATCCCCTTGGGCGAATTGCTAAGCATTTTCACAACTCGATTTCACCCATATCTCAATTATTGTTATATGTGATTCGGTACAACCATATGCTTGCCTGAATGTTATGTTAGAGTAAAGTTTGGAATGTGTTTGGGTTGTCACCAACAACCATTGTGGACCCAGTATATAATCCACATGCCCACAATAATTACATTAATTGTGCTTTTAATGTTTTGATCAGTGAATTGGTATAATTGGTTGTGCTTTGTAGAAATCAAAGTTAATAGCTCATTTATGTGTATTATCTAGTTCATTCAATCATATGCTACAACCAAAATCCCTCTTGTGATGCATTTTCTTGGTAGTTACAACCTTCACGAATAGTTTATTCAATAGGGGTATATATCTAGATTTAGTTACTCCCAGCAATCGGCATGGTATCTCACCTACAATGAACTGTGATTCGGTAGATGTGCCATTGTTCTAGAGGCTGGATATAATTTTGTTCTAAAGAAAAGTATGTATATATATATATCTATATATATATATATCTTATATATATATAATAATATATATAATATATATATATATTATATATATTATATTATATATTATATATATATATATAATATATATATATATATATATATTTATATATAATATATATATAGGCTAAAACGAAAATTTGAGGCCTACTTGAATCCTCTGATGAATTGGGACTTTGGTATTAGAAGTAAGCAGGCCCAAACAAGTAGAGCCTCAAAGACAAACTAAAGAATAGTTAAATGGATCTATTGATGAGCATTGACTTTGGAAAATAGTGAGCAAACCAAGCTTAAACAATTATCAAAGAAATAGAATTTGCAGAGCAACAACTATTTATTTTTATCAATGATCTATGTTTATGAGATAGGCCTTGGCCTACTATTTACTGTTAGGATTGTGAGGACCCATTGCCCATTAAAAATTCCATTCCCCCACCAACACGATTTATGTTTCTAGATTTGTAGAATGTTCTATTAGTCATTTAGCTACATTTATTAGTTTTACATATAAAAATAATAATTTATTTTATAAATTAAGATTTAGCCAAATACCAAATTAATGTATAAGACTCCTTATTTGTGTAAAGCAGCTCTGAAGCAATTTTGATTATAGGTTCCGAGATACCTACCTTGTGAATTCTTGCTACATATGCCACCCACCCACATATTTTTATTTTTATGATCTTGATAGTTAAAAGAAGCATTTTATCAAAATTTAATGCCAAATTTTGAAGTCTTCACATATAATTCTAATACACACCTAATATTCAGCTTGAGTGCACCTAATGGTTAAGAGCACGTGTTTCCTCCTAATAGGTCATAGGTTCAAAAATAGAGGAGGGTAGAGCATGCATGAAGGTGGGTCCCTTGTCCCACAATCACAACAACTATATCTATATGCATATAAGAACATAAAAAAGACTATCCTTATACACAACCAACCTTTAAACTTCCTTAGTGATTGTGGTTTTGACAATAGTTGGCATAGCTTGATTAAATGTGGGGATAGGTTTAGGAATCTCAATTTGTCCCTTCTTGATATCGTTCCACAAAAATTTCAAAAAGACAACTCTTTCCCAAAATATATAGATTTTTCCTAAATTCCTTGCTCAAGTCTTGAAGCTTGTTACACGAACTTAGAGCTTGTAAAGATGTAAGCTTTGAAATTGATTCTTTTAACATAGTTGTCATATGAATTGCAACAATGTTATTATAGGTACCTTTAATATAGTTGTCATAGGAATGGCAGCATTGTTAATATATTTTCTTCACAATAAATTAGAATATTTGTATCTTTCCTTCCGTTGATAATATTTGTACCTTTCCTTCCATTAACATGGTTGTCATTTTCTTTTCTACCATTTTTAGCTTTATTTTTATTTCAAAAGTTTGCTAGACGAGTTTGTTATTATCACTACAATAAAAAATGTCATTAGTGAGGGTCATGCCTATGACGAACCTTTAAGGTTCATCACCAATGTCATATATGGTGACGGTCTTTAAAAATCATTGTTGTAAGTGTATATAGTGATGGTCCTTTAAGGTTTGTCACCAAAGCCATTTTCAATGACACTTTTGGTGAGGGTTGTTAAAGGATCATCATTAATTCTCTCTTTGGTGACACTTATGGTGAGGGTCGTTAGAGGCCAATCACTAATTTTCTCTTTGGTGACACTTCTAGTGACGATTTTTTATTGATCGTAACCAATGATATTTTTGGTTAGTTTTGGTGAATGTTTGTCATCATTGATCATTCCAATGAGTTTTTGATGATGTTTCATGCATGTGATGGACTGTCAAGGCCCGTTACAAATGTCACATATGGTTATGGTCTTTAAAAAATTGTTGTTGTAAGTGTATATAGTGATGGTCCTTTAAGATTTGTCACCAAAGCCATTTTCAATGACACTTTTAGTGAGGGTCATTAAAGGCTCGTCACTAATTCTCTCTTTGGTGACACTTTTGGTGAGGGTTGTTAAAGGCCCATCACTAATTCCCTCTTTGGTGACATATCTAGTGATGATCTTTTATTGACCCTCACCAATGTTCTTGTTGTTTACTTTTGGTGACGGTCAAAATTTTTTCATCATCATTGATCATTCCAATGAGTTTTTGATGACACTATGTACCTGTTACTATATTTTTTGTAAAAAGATAATGATTTAAGACCATTGTTGTGGAGTCTTTTTCATTATGTGTCCAAGGTCATAGTGGTTATAATAGTCAGTCAATTTGTTAAGAAGTAATTAGCATGTGCCATTTCACTCAAGTCATAAGAATATAGTTTTCCTATGAGTCAACACATGATTCATCTCTATTAGGTTTATTATCTAGCAAATTTCCTTTAAATAAAGTTACACTAGTGTGTGTAGGAACTATATTATTTAATACATAATCAAGCTCTATCAATTATATTAATTTGAGAGACCTAGCACTCCTCAACACTCATGGAACACCTTATAAACATGCTTTGGAACAATACACTAACATTCCATAGCACATCACGTGTCTTGGAACATCTTTGTACCTAAAACATCTTGCCATGATTAGGATGCCCAAGCACATGCTGGCATGCCCTAGCATAGCATAGAACTCCCCTATCATGTGTTGGCATGCCCTGTAGTCCCTAGCATTCCCTGGAACACGTTGGCATAATATTGCATTAACAAACATAGCACTTGGCAGGCATTGGCACTTGGAATGTATTGGAACATATTATTAGTGCACCTACCATGCCCCTTTTGAAAAAGATAAAGTCTCGACTTATTAACCCTCTTATGTGTTCATTTCCTTACATTTTAGCTTGGCTATTCCTTTTCTTGCCTTGAAACTCCTTGACACATATTGGCATACTTAGGCATCCTGCACATCCTAGCATGTCTTAGCACCTGGAATGCCTTAGCACTATTTTGGCACATGTTAGCACACCCCGGAACTACCTAGCACACTCTAGCACGTCTTGAAATTCCCAAATATTACCTGGCATACCTTACCTGTGCTTAGAATACCTTGTCACTCCCTCCTTTGCATGACAACTAACACTCATTGACACTCCCCGACACACCCTCATATTCATTCACATCCATGCATTTTGACATAATGCTCCCTTGTGTTGTCCTAGTACTCCCTAACACTCCTTAGCATGCATTAACACTCTCTAGCACATCTTAGCACTATTTTATATGCTCTGCCACTTCATAGCATGCATTACACTCCCTAACGCACATTGGCACTTGGCACTTGTTGGCACTTGGCAAGTTTTAACACGTTTGGCATGCATTGAGATGACTTGGTATCCTTTGGCATGGTTTAATATTAAATTTATTTGAGATTAATTATTAAAAACTAGATGAGAAGAAATGGAGGAAGATTTGGCACTTAGAATGCATTGACACTTGTCTGTTGGCACCTATTGTTGGTGCCAATACCCATTTGCACACCCTAGCACCTGGCACATTTTGGATGCATGCCACCTTGACACTCTAGCATGGATTAGTGATGCCTATCATACCATGTCACTCCCTCCTTAACACACCTGGCACTCACTAACACTCCCTGTCACACACTCTTATTCATTCATTTCCATGCATTTTTACCTAGTGCTCCCTTGTGCTTTCCTGGTACTCCCTAACACTCCTTAGCATGCATTGGCACACCTTGGCACTTGACACACCTTGGTATTCTTACCTAGGATTCTAGCATTCCTTGGAACTACCAATCATACTTTGTCACTCCCTCAGCACACCTGGAACTCATTGACACTTCATTTCCATGCATTTGAAACTGGTGCTCGCTTGTGTTTCCATGGCACATCGTCCTCACACACCCTAGCATGTGTTCACGCCACACCATGGCACCTGACACATCTTGGCATGCCTATAATACCTTGGAATTATCTAAAATGTGCTAGTACTTCCTGACATTCCACGACACACCTTCGTACTCCCTGAATTTCAGTCCCTCGTAGATAGCCTTAATTGTTTTTGTGACTTGGGAACCTAACCAAGTCATTGGAAAAACAAATGTTGTGCCCAACCCAAAGTCTCCCTTTTTCTAAAACTGCTTTGTCCAACCCCTTATTATAACCATATGATTTCCTCCTACAAGTATTATTTTGACCTTCTCCTAACACACTTTATCCTTGAGACACTTGGAATCAATTGACACTCCTTGGCACACACTCTTAATCGTCCATTTCCATGCATTTTGATGTAGTTCTCCCTTTTGATGTTTTGGCACTCCCTAACACTCCTCAACATGAATTGAAACTATTTGGCATGTGTTAGCATGCCTTTTCATTCCTTGGCACACCTCTACACTCCTTAATTATCATGCCCTCACAACTACCCATACTTTTTTTTGGGATTTGGGAACCCAACCAAGTCTTGCCTTGACTACAACAACCTGACCAAGTTACGGTTACTAGAATTAGATTGTGCCTTTTTCACCTAAGAATATAACTCATCTTAGGCTACTCAGGTCCAATTTCAACTTGTCCTACTTAACAAGTTACAAGTTACCAAGTCAAGGATCATATATAACCATGGCCATAAAACAGCTAAGTAACATAGTTTACATATTGACATGCCATAACACCTACCATGTCTAACAATCCCTTCACAACATAGTTTACATCTTCTTGACTTGGGAGTTATTCTTTTGTAAATGTGACCCTTGACTATGCCATGAAAACCCTCCAAAACATTCTTAAATGATGGGAACTCCTCCTCATGTGTGAAGCTAGTGAAATATTTGATTTGTGCCTTAGGGAATGTAAGAGATACCCTTAATAGAAAATGTTATCACTGAAGAAAAAAATGTTTTAAATCTTGAACATTCATTTTTTAAAAAATTTCTCAAAGGGTTCCTGTGGATGGAAGTCCCGTGTTTCTTCTCTATCAGAGCTGGATTGAGATTAAAAACACAGTGCATACTTTTGTCATAGGAGACCGAACGCACTCTCAAACAAGGGATATCTATGCAATGTTAGAGAAGTTGTCTAGGGATGCAGGATATGTGCCTGTAAAGGATCAAGTCTCAGATGCCACCTGTTGAAATTTCCCCTGTTATTAAAACTCTGTTCACTATTCTAAGGAATGTCATGGATCATTTAAATGAAACTAAATCCAGTTTCTTGCGCAAGGCTAATCCTATATTTCAATGATCCATTCCAAAGCAGTTACTTCTTGCAGCAATTGACGTGGCAGATGCAGGCTCAAAATCAGGAGGTTATGTAGCATACTCAACTTGCTCAATTACTGTGGCAGAGAATGAGGCAGTTGTGAACTATGCACCTAGAAAGCGTGATGTAAAAGTTGTCCCATGTGGTTTGAACTTCGGTCGACACGGGCTTATACGTTTTAGGGAGCACCGCTTTCACCCATCTTTGGAAAAGACAAGGCGTTTCTATCCGCGTGTTCATAGCATGGATGGCTTTTTGTTGCAAAGCTGAAAAAGATGAGCAGCATCAAATCAATTCCTAAAGAAGCTAAAGTTGTTTTACAAAGGAGAAGTCGTGGTTCTTGTGTGTACTGGGGGTAGATGCTCATGTTTCTGCAGCGCAATCTAGAAGCCCTTGCATTTGCAGGAAATGGGAAGATAAATATATCTCAATATAAAAATGCAGCTCTGGGATGGAACACATTTACATTCTCTTCTTGTTTACATTCCCCTCGAAAGAATCCGCGATTAAAAACTGTGAAGAGGAGCAGAGGAGGTTATGGGCTGTGTAAAGTATATGTTCAATGCGATGTTTCCAAGGAGAGGGGTAGTTCCAAGCAGAGGAAACGGGTATTTGGTATTTCACCAGAGAAGGCAATTCCAATAATTTTGGATTCTTTGAAATCTTTTCACAGACCTGCCATGATTGCAATTTTGGTTGGATTGCTTCTGGTGCATGATCCTATAGCAGCCATGGCAGCTTCAGGGGGAAGGATAGGTGGAAAGTCATTCTCATCAGGCAGAGGCAGTAGATCATATTCATCCAGGACCTATTCTGCCCCAAGTCCAAGTTTCTCATATTCAGTGCCTTATGCTGCTCCTTCTCCCTTTGGTTTTGGTGGTGGGTTTTTCGTCCGTCCGGCCTACGGTATTGGTTTTGGAGTCCCTTCGGGTGTGTTTCTTCTTATCCTGGGCTTTCTTGCTGTCGTTTTTGTGTCTGGCTTCCTGTCGAACCGTTCAGATACTAGATTGTTTGTATCCTCACAGAAAACCAGCGTTCTCAAACTTCAGGTTGGGCTTTTAGGTTTGTCACGTTCAATTCAGAAAGACCTTGATCAAATTGCTAAGACTGCAAACACCTCTACTCCAGAAGGGCTAAATTATGTGCTCACAGAAACTGTTCTAGCTTTGCTTTGACATCCAAACTTTTCCATCTCAGGTTATTCATCGGTCGATATTAAGCAGAGTATGGAAACTGGGAAGTTCAACGTTTTCTACTTTCTAATTTACGGTGGTGGCTAGAAGAATTCCAGTTTGATGGTTTCCGTTTGATGGAGTAACTTCAATATTATACTAGCATCATGGTGTTAATTTAGGATTTACTGGGAATTATCAGGAGTACTTTGGCAAGGCAACTGAAGTAGATGCCATAGTGTATCTTATGCTAGCCAATTCACTCATACGCAATATCTATCCTGATGCAACCGTTATTGCGGAAGATGTTTCTGGTATGCCAACTTTAGGTCAACTTGTTTCTAAAGGTGGACTTGGATTACATTATCGCCTAGCAATGGCTATTCCAGACAAGTGGATTGAATATTTGAAGCATAAACGAGCTGAACAGTGGCCGATGCAAGAAATAGTGCTCACACTGACCAACATGAGATATACTGAGAAATGTGTTGCATATGTAGAAAGTCATGATCAGGCAATTGTTGGTGACAAGACTATTGCATTCTCCTTAATGGACAAAGAGATGTACTTTGCCATGTCATGTTTGCAATCACCTTCTCCAGTTGTTGATCGTGGGATTGCACTTCACAAGATGATTCATTTCATAACAATGGCACTAGGTGGCGAGGGCTATCTTAATTTTATGGGAAATGAGTTTGGTCATCCATAATGGATTGACTTTCCAAGGGAAGGAAATGGTTGATACTCTAAAGGAAGGAAGAATGCAGGGGAATACACTTGCTCTTCGATTTGGACTCGGAGTTGGACCAAGTGACGTCAATCTATCTTGTGGATGGGGATGGCACTGTCATTGTCACTCGAAGAATTCTGAAAGAACACAGTTTTCTTCAAAACAAGATTCAACATGGCAATCTAATAGTTCCAAATGCTTTCTTAGAAAGGATCTACCTTGGAATTTGCACACAGAGTTGAATGGAAGAGTGATCTCCAAGTTTCCTGCTAGGAGGAGAATTTTCATAGTGCATTCTACTCTGAAAAATAACAAGTCAACAATGGATAGAACTATTGAGGATGAACTGGAAAATTTGGCTGTTTTGACTGTGGATCCATCCTTGGCTTCACATAAAGCTCATTTCCAGTACAGATATACAAAGTACTTACAACAAAAGCAAGCTGTTTCAAATAATTCAGCAGTTTCGTAGCGCGCTACGAAACTGCTGTAGGTGATGATTTTAACGCAGACAGGCAGTTTTGTTTTATGAACGGGAATTTTGAAAGAGAGACACCTAAAGGGTATGCAAGACATCAGATGGAGCTACAATAGCCATTCATACCAAGACAGGTGTACATTTAAAAAGGTGAAATATTTTAAACCAGGTCTAAATTTCTGTTATAAGGCACCTTTATCACTGATTCAAAAAGCATTAAATGAGGTGCATACAAGGAACTTTTGCCTGCCCACATGTCCATCAATGCAGCCTACAACACATCAAAAACGTGGCAGTGTCCCATATCTTGGGTTATTAAAGGCTAGAAACATGCTGTTATACATTCGAGCAAATTTAGGAAAACAGGGACCGAGAAGCAGGGGACATCTCCTAATACTACTGGGCAGTTAAAGATTCAGCATTCAAGGTCAATATGGAGTATTAAATATCCATCTTATCCAAATTGAAAGAGGACCAGGTGTCAAAGAACAAGGAGAAGCCACTATGGCATGGAAAATGGAGTTAGAGTCATAGTTGATTTAGAACTTTTAAAATTCCAGTCAGCACTTTATTGTATTTAATAGTTAGTTAAATAGCTTATAGGTGTCATTAGAGATAGATATCGAGTTATTAAATTCCCCTCATGCTAGAGGAGGAAGCTCGAATTAGTTAGAATAAGGATTCTATATATAACTGAAACAACAATGTAATGAGGGTTGGAAATTTTATAACAGAAGTACTGTTTTAGCTTATGTAAAGACCATTTTCAGTAATATAAGTTGTCTGCTTTTCTTCTCAGGATTCATGAAGGATTTCCATGTTCAGAATATGTGATTTTTTCTTCCCTTAATGTCTTTTACAGTTGCATAGATGTGTAATCACTCAGAATTCACTGATTGTGCTCTGACTTCCTGTATGCATTTATGAATTGTGGGTTTATATGAGTTGTATTCTGAACATCTAAATGCTAAGTGCCCTGACTTCTATGTAAAGGCAATGTCATTGTTTACTGAAGTATGATTGACTCCATAGGCCCAATGGTAACTTATGTAATGTGTATCCAGCCTTCATGTTTGTTAATGTTATTCCACAAGAGTTAGCCATCTTATTATTAGTCAAAATCAATAACCCTTTGAGAGAGCCCTCTCAGGCTAAGGAGGCTAAGCCTTAGTCAAAAGATTGGTTTGAAATAGTTACTTGAAGTCTTCTTGGTCTGCAGCCTTCCAGGGTCTGATTTTGAGATAAGATTTTGGTGCGTCTGTCGGGAGTCTGAAGATTATTCATTCCCGAAATCAAGAGACTAAACTTCTGAAGGTAGCAGGAGCTCAGGAGAATTTTTGAGGCTGAAAATCTACCTTGGCGACTCCATTGTTGAAAAATTTGAAATTCATAGATTCATGGTGATTCCGCTGGAATTATGAAGGACCTAGATGCGACCATTCTTATTTCAAGGTATGCACGCATAAATTTTTCAGGAATTCATGGTTTCCCAAATCATTTTCCCAAGGATGCATATTTTCTAAGGAATGGTCCAAAATTCAATGGAGAAGATTTGAGTTTAACTTTGAAGCATATATCAGATTTTTGTGAGTTTACAGAGCTTCTTAGAGTTAAACATGAGGATGTTTGCATTATGTTGTTCTATGATTCATTTCAAGGGAAATGTAAACGGTGGATTGAAAGTTTTCCTGCCAAATCCATTAAGTCATTTGAAGACTTTTGGTTTATGTTTTTGGAGGAATGGATAGATAGATCAGATGTGGTGGCAAACTCTCCTTCAATTCAAAGTTTCAAACAATGGAATGAGGATCATATTAATGAAGGAATAGATGAAAATTTTTCTTTGTCCTTGTCTTCATTTTTAAAATCATTTGAGTGCAAGACAGAAGATAAGATGAAATTTTTGGATGAATTTGCTAAAGACATTGAGAAAGATATTGAACGTTTACAAGGTCAAATTCAATCATATAGTCTTCATGGTTATGATCATTCTTTTCAAAAGATTTCTATGGCAGCACATAAGGAGAGGGTGTTGTTTCCTTTCTCTTTTGTGATTGAGGAAGAGTACACTGTTATTGAAGATCAGTTTATACAACCAGAAAGCTACAAGAATCATCAAGCTGATCATGTATTATGGGATCCTATATCTGAATACATGGAAGAGTTTTACTCTCCAGAATTTCAGTTTTCCTATGAAGATCAGAAGCAATTTCAGTGGCAGTGGTCATCACAATATCATAGTGCCTCTGAACTCCGATGCAGTGAAAAAACTCAAATATCAGATAAGATAAATGATTGGCTACATTGGAAATTTCACATTGATTGAGTTGAAAGAAGTTTGAAATGGATAGGGTAGGTAGGTAGGAATATACAAATAAGCTCAAGGTTGACTGAGCAATTTTTTTTTTTTAATAGATGTAGATTCCTTTCTCCTACAATAATCATCAAGCTTAAGCCCGAGGTGAAAGCCCAAGAAGCTTGATGGGGATGTTTGTCAAGCAAATCCATGTTTGTTATAAAAAGGACAAAGCACTGGACCTACGAGTTCTTAGTGTACCACAAGGGCACACTATCCCAAGTGGAGCCACTGTTATCACTGAAGTAAAAATGTTTTAAATCTTGAACATTCATTTTTTAAAAAATTTCTCAAAGGGTTCCTGTGGATGGAAGTCCCGTGTTTCTTCTCTATCAAAGTTGGAATGAGATTAAAAACACAGTGCATACTTTTGTCATAGGAGACCGAACGCACTCTCAAACAAAGGGTATCTATGCAATGTTAGAGAAGTTGTCTAGGGATGCAGGATATGTGCCTGTAAAGGATCAAGTCTCAGATGCCACCTGTTGAAATTGCCCCTGTTATTAAAACTGTGTTCACTATTCTAAGGAATGTCATGGATCATTTAAATGAAACTAAATCCAGTTGCTTGCGCAAGGCTAATCCTATATTTCAATGATCCATTCCAAAGCAGTTACTTCTTGCAGCAATTGACGTGGCGGATGTAGGCTCAAAATCAAGAGGTTATGTAGCATACTCAACTTGCTCAATTACTGTGGTAGAGAATGAGGCAGTTGTGAACTATGCACCTAGCAAGCGTGATGTAAAAGTTGTCCCATGTGGTTTGAACTTCGGTCGACACGGGCTTATACGTTTTAGGGAGCACCTCTTTCACCCATCTTTGGAAAAGACAAGGCGTTTCTATCCGCGTGTTCATAGCATGGATGGCTTTTTGTTGCAAAGCTGAAAAAGATGAGCAACATTAAATCAATTCCTAAAGAAGCTAAAGTTGTTTTACAAAGGAGAAGTCATGGTTCTTGTGTGTACTGGGGCTAGATGCTCGTGTTTCTGCAGCGCAATCTAGAAGCCCTTATATTTGCAGGAAATGGGAAGATAAATATATCTCAATATAAAAATGTAGCTCTGGGATGGAACACATTTACATTCTCTTCTTGTTTACATTCCCCTCGAAAGAATCCGCGATTAAAAACTGTGAAGAGGAGCGGAGGAGGTTATGGGCTGTGTAAAGTATATGTTCAATGCGATGTTTCCAAGGAGAGGGGTAGTTCCAAGTAGAGGAAACGGGTATTTGGTATTTCACTAGAGAAGGCAATTCCAATAATTTTGGATTCTTTGAAAGCTTTGCACAGACCTGCCATGATTGCAATTTTGGTTGGATTGCTTCTGGTGCATGATCCTGAAGCAGCCATGGTAGCTTCAGGGGGGAGGATAGGTGGAAAGTCATTCTCATCAGGCAGAGGCAGTAGATCATATTCATCCAGGACCTACTCGGCCCCAAGTCCAAGTTTTTCATATTCAGTGCCTTATGCTGCTCCTTCTCCCTTTGGTTTTGGTGGTGGGTTTTTCGTCCGTCCGGCCTACGATATTGGTTTTGGAGTCCCTTCGGGTGTGTTTCTTCTTATCCTGGGCTTTCTTGCTGTCATTTTTGTGTCTGGCTTCCTGTCGGACCGTTCAGAGACTGTATTGTTTGTATCCTCACAGAAAACTAGCGTTCTCAAACTTCAGGTTGGGCTTTTAGGTTTGGCACGTTCAATTCAGAAAGACCTTGATCAAATTGCTGAGACTGCAAACACCTCTACTCCAGAAGGGCTAAATTATGTGCTCACAGAAACTGTTCTAGCTTTGCTTCGACATCCAGACTTTTCCATCTCAGGTTATTCATTGGTCGATATTAAGCAGAGTATGGAAACTGGGAAGTTCAACGTTTTCTGCTTTCTAATTTACGGTGGTGGCTAGAAGAATTCCAGTTTGATGGTTTCCGTTTTGATGGAGTAACTTCAATATTATACCAGCATCATGGTGTTAATGTAGGATTTACTGGGAATTATCAGGAGTACTTTGGCAAGGCAACTGATGTAGATGCCATAGTGTATCTTATGCTAGCCAATTCACTCATACGCAATATCTATCTTGATGCAACCGTTATTGCGGAAGATGTTTCTGGTATGCCAACTTTAGGTCGACCTGTTTCTAAAGGTGGACTTGGATTTGATTATCACCTAGCAATGGCTATTCCAGACAAGTGGATTGAATATTTGAAGCATAATCGAGCTGAACAGTGGCCGATGCAAGAAATAGTGCCCACACTGACCAACAGGAGATATACTGAGAAATGTGTTGCATATGCAGAAAGTCATGATCAGGTAATTGTTGGTGACAAGACTATTTCATTCTCCTTAATGGACAAAGAGATGTACTCTGCCATGTCATGTTTGCAATCACCTTCTCCAGTTGTTGATCGTGGGATTGCACTTCACAAGATGATTCATTTCATAACAATGGCACTAGGTGGCGAGGGCTATCTTAATTTTATGGGAAATGAGTTTGGTCATCCGGAATGGATTGAATTTCCAAGGGAAGGAAATGGTTGATACTCTGAAGGAAGGAAGAATGCAGGGGAATACACTTGCTCTTCGATTTGGACTCGGAGTTGGACCAAGTGACGTCAATCTATCTTGTGGATGGGGATGGCACTGTCATTGTCACTCGAAGAATTCTAAAAGAACACAATTTTCTTCAAAACAAGATTCAACATGGCAATATAAGTGTTCCAAATGCTTGCTTAGAAAGGATCTACCTTGGAATTTGCACACAGAGTTGAATGGAAGAGTGATCTCCAAGTTTCCTGCTAGGAGGAGAATTTTCATAGTGCATTCTACTCTGAAAAATAACAAGTCAACAATGGATAGAACTATTGAGGATGAACTGGAAAATTTGGCTGTTTTGACTGTGGATCCATCCTTGGCTTCACATAAAGCTCATTTCCAGTACAGATATACAAAGTACTTACAACAAAAGCAAGCTGTTTCAAATAATTCAGCAGTTTCATAGCGTGCTACGAAACTGCTGTAGGTGATGATTTTAACGCAGATAGGCAGTTTTGTTTTATGAACGGGAATTTTGAAAGAGAGACACCTAAAGGGTACGCAAGACATCAGATGGAGCTACAATAGCCATTCAGACCAAGACAGGTGTACATTTAAAAAGGTGAAATATTTTAACCCAGGTCTAAATTTCTGTTATAAGGCACCTTTATCACTGATTCAAAAGGCATTAAATGAGTTGCATACAAGGAAATTTTGCCTGCCCACATGTCCATCAATGCAGCCTACAGCACATCAAAAACGTGGCAGTGTCCCATATCTTGGGTTATTAAAGGCTAGAAACATGCTGTTATACATTCGGGCAAATTGAGGAAAACAGGGACCGAGAAGCAGGGGACATCTCCTAATACTACTGGGTAGTTAAAGATTCAGCATTCAAGGTCAATATGGAGTATTAAATATCCAGCTTATCCAAATTGAAAGAGGACCAAGTGTCAAAGAACAAGGAGAAGCCACTATGGCATGGAAAATGGAGTTAGAGTCATAGTTGATTTAAAACTTTTTAAAATTCCAGTCAGCACTTTATTGTATTTAATAGTTAGTTAAATAGCTGATAGGTGTCATTAGAGATAGCTATCAAGTTATTAAATTCCCCTCATGCTGGAGGAGGAAGCTCGAGTTAGTTAGAATAAGGATTCTATATATAGCTGAAACATCAATGTAATGAGGGTTGGAAATTTTATAACAGAAGTACTGTTTTAGCTTATGTAAAGACCATTTTCAGTAATATAAGTTGTCTGCTTTTCTTCTCAGGATTCATGAAGGATTTCCATGTTCAGAATGTGTGATTTGTTCTTCCCTTAATGTCTTTTACAGTTGCATAGATGTGTAATCACTCAGAATTCACTGATTGTGCTCTAACTTCCTATATGCATTTATGAACTGTGGGTTTATATGAGTTGTATTCTGAACATCTAAATGCTAAGTGCCTTGACTTCTATGTAAAGGCAGTGTCATTGTTTACTGAAGTATGATTGACTCCATAGGCCCAATGGAAACTTATGTAATGTGTATCCAACCTTCATGTTTGTTAATGTTATTCCACAAGAGTTAGCCATCTTATTATTAGTCAAAATCAATAACCATTTTGAGAGAGCCCTCTCAGGCTAAGGAGGCTAAGCCTTAGTCAAAATATTGGTTTGAAACAGTTACTTGAAGTCTTCTTGGTCTGCAGCCTTCCAGGGTCTGATTTTGAGATAACAGAAAACATGCATAAAAATTTGTAGCCAAGTTCCCTAACTGTGAGATGTTTCCACTTGTCCAATTGTGCTTCGAAATATGTGTATAAAACATGCCTTAAAATACATAATGTATCTCAACATGTGAAAGAAAAGGTAACCCTTACCCTAGTCTTCCTCCATTGGAATTTTGATTCTTTTGTCACAAGTTATCTTCTCTTCTTTGGAAATAAGACATAAACGAGCTTTTAGATTTTTCTAAATGGAGTACTCTTCACCAATGTCATTATCGTTTATGCCGCGTGATACAAATGCCAATTTTCATATTCTTGACTATGGCATTCTTATTTTATACATGTGAGCTTGACTATGCCATGAAATTCTTCAAAATAATCTTAAAGGATGGGAGCACCTCTTCATGCATGAAGCTAGTAGAATGCGACAAGTCGTCCAAAATTCCTTCAAATATGTGATTTGTGCCTTAGGAAATGTTAAAGGTACCCTCAATGGAAAAACACATAAAGGTTTGTGGCCAAGTGCCCTAAATGTGAGATGTTGCCACTTGTGCAATTATGTCTCCTTTTAATGCTCAAATTGGCACCCTAATTGTGCAAGATTCGTAAAGTGTCACTGTGGGTCAACTTAAGGTTGTTGGCATTGTCACCTTATCAATGAACCCTCTCACTTTGGATTACTTATTGAATCTTGGGGGTATCCCAAAGCACAAATTTATGGGGTGTTTTATGCGACTAGATCACTAGCACTGAAAACCATCTTTACATTGGATGGCTCAACATCTTGATGATCCCTATCCTATTGACCACAACTTTTGTATTCATTATTGCTTTAATTGCAACGTCTCCATTATATATTGATGGTGTTCATGAGCCTATTTCTAGTTCTCTTCTTTATGGAAACAATATTATCTCAAATTCCATTATTCGATGAATGGCTACACAACAAGGACCCTATGAGCCAATCAATCATGTTGTCAATGTAGTGCCCACACGACACAAACATTCAATGGTCTATCATAGCCAAACACTCTATGATGGGTTTCAAAGATACCTAACCTATGACAATAATCTACATTCTATTTCCAAAACCTGTAAGCAGTGGAAGAATTATATTCTACCAAAGGAAATGATCATCCACACCAATTGTAGGCATTTTCCTACTCTACATAATCCTTGGGAGTTAGTGCCCCTAATTTTATGTCATTTTTTCCCTCAACCAAGCATGGTAACATATGTGCTTTTGTTGTTGTTGATTTCTTCCTTAGGATGGGAGTTTTGGCACCTTGTAATAAGATTGTCGCAACAAAATCCACTCATAAGTTCTTCTTCGAGCATATTTTGTCACTTTGGGGTTCCAAATACCATATTTCTTGATAGGTATAATAGGTTCCTTAGTATTTTTTGGTTTAACCTTTGGTCCATGATGGGCATCAAGCTTGACCAAATCCACTACCTTCAATCCCTAGATTGATAAATAGAAATTAGTAGTCAATAGGATTATTATATATGTCTTTAGAGTATACAATTCCGAGCATCCACATACATGTGTTGAAAGCCTTCCATATTTTCAACATAAATTTGATATAACTCTTCATATTTCTATTTCCACAAGCCTTTTTAGGTGTGCTTGGGGTCCCAACAATTGACACAAATTAATGTAGCTATATTCATGGTATAACACATGAAGATACCTCCTATACATTGGATGAGATAAGTAAAGAAGCCAATTTTGAGGAACGTATAAGATAAATTCAACAATGAATTCATGATATTTTGTAGAAAGTTTCCAAATCCAAGTACAAGTAGATACACAATCCATTGGGTTTGACATAAGTTTTAGGTTGGTGATGAGTTATGGTTGGACTTGCATAAAGGGCAATTGACAAACTCCTATAAGAAGCTCATACCACTTTGACACGAGCCTTACACTATCACTAAGGCTATGGGTGATAATTCTTTTGAGGATAGCCATAGGATGATTTATATTACTTCAAAAGTAGGTATATGTTAAAATGATTTATGCTTGATGGGGTGTAGGTCTAGAAAAAGTTCCTTTAAAAAAATAAAAGAAATGATCGCACCATTACTGACATAAATGGTATTCTACTTGACAATAGATAACTATAGAAGAGATTTTAAAAATTGGCATTTAAAAAATTTATTTTATATCAAAGCATATGGATCATTATGACTAAATTTTTAAAATATTACACCGCTCTAATATTATTTCTCTTATGACTAATTTGTTTAAATATTCACTCTAATATTATTTCTCCTATGACTAAATTTTTTAAATATTATCACTCTAATATTATTTCTCTTACACGCTCCAAGTTTGAGAGCTGAGAAGAACATTGCAGGCATGCCATATCTCTACCTTGGCTTGTTTTATAGTCCTCTCTACCTTGGATTTCCATAACCCAAAACATTTTTCTATCCATTTGGGGGATGAAATTTCCTCTGCCAATGCGGGAGTGGGAGTGGGAGTGGGAGTGGGAGGGTGGTTGAACCACTCTTCTAATCGATCTTGATCTCAAACCATACCTAGGTGCAATCACAGATGAATACAAGGGATCAGATTCTAACCCCACCATCGTGGCTGTTGCAATGACGGTGTTGTTGAAGGCGTTAGGATGAAAATGTGAAGCAATATGGATTGAAGAAAAATCCACTATGTGTTGCCAAGGAATTCAGGGATAGAACAAAAGGTATGCATTCAATATGCATGTTTTTGGATTTGATGGCCTCTTATTATCTATTATTGGTGTTGTTGATATCTATTGACGACAAAGATCAGAACTCATTTAGCTTGTGTTCTTGTACTTCTTGGAGAAATTCTCCTTAATCATGGTCTTTCCTGTGCCCTTTTTTTAATAGGAAAAGGTTATATTTTCATTCATGGATATTATTATTAAATACTAGACCTATTCATCTCTAGATGTTACCTCTAAAAACTATGTATCTTTTGCTTCTTTCTGTTGTTTCATACCTCTAGGTAGGATGCGGTACAGTTTCGATCCAAAAAACTTAAACAATCCTCTCATACAAAAAAAGTACATTCAACTATGAGAAATAAAAAAAGAATCCAAGAGTCCACTCATCAAAGGGAAGGAAAGTGCGAATATTCAGTGTGCAACCCATTTAAATCTTCTTAAACAATCCATTCCCTAGGCTAAAGCTCGAGACCTTTTGATAGGAGATCTGCCCCTCGACTTCTTTCTCTGAAAATGTGAGCAAAGAAAACCTGGGTAAGCCCCTAAAAAATACCAAGAATTTCCTCATTAGTGATGGTATATATTTGTAGAGTATACTACCTATTAAGTCATTTTATAGCACATTGAGAATTTTTAAATATTAGAAATTCTAGAACCCCATATTCTGCTGCCTGTTTAGATAAGATTTAGTGCCATCAGTTCAACCTTGTTGTTGAACCCTTTACCAATGCCTACCTTAAATATTATTACATGAGACTCAGTGGTATGCAAGATGCTTCCTGCCCCTCCCAGTAGGGCTCACCTTGAGAGGTGTAATCAAAATAGGCCCAAGGCTTTAAGCAACCAATTTTATGTTCTGCAATAGGACTGGAGTAGCACATTGGAGTGAATATACCATCACAAGTGCCTCCCTCTCAGTTGTAGTATAGATTTTCTATTGTGGACAATTTTCTACTGGTAAAATAAATCGAGTGGTTGAGGCTGCCTTCCCCTGACTGAGCCAGGTCAACACCTAGAGCAATACCTGATGCATAAATGTGTGTTATCGGGAAAACTAGTGTCCATTTAGAGCTACTAGTCCCACTAAGATGGGTAGCTATCTTAGAAACAAGAAAACTAAAGTTACTTGTGTTTTCCTTTATGAGAGATAGATGAGATAGAAGTACAGAGTACCAACCTCAGTCTTTCGCTTGGCTCCCTTCTTGTTTCCTCCCTCCTTTGAAAAAGCTTTGCCACTCTTTCCTCACTTGTCCCACTTCAAACAAAATTTGTAGAGTCAAAGAAACTTAATATCATCAAAGCATAGAGATCTATAACCATAAACAATATAGGATAAGATGTATATTAACCATACAAATGCATACACCAATACAAGATTTAGAAATATACAAGAATATGGAGGAAAACTCAAGTAGCTTTATTAATAGAAGTAGTAGAAGAGAGGATTACAACCCAGTGGTATGAACCAACGCCATAGTCCTAGCATGAAAGCCCTATTCACCTCATGAAAGGCTAGATCACCCAACACTGCAATGTTTCACAGAGAAACCAACAACACTTCCTTACAAAATACAAAGTTCCAACCTTTGGATCTCTAAGATGAGGGATCCATATATAAATATTTGCAGGTGGGTGAGTCAGCGTCTGGGATTTTGATTAGTGTCATTTCTCTGATAGCTCTTGGTTCCACTTGGAGATTTCATGATCTCTTACTCATCCGTGGGTGAATTCAGAGAGGCAAGTGTTAAATGGGCAGTTTCTAGAAGATTATCTGGGTTTCCACCTAGGAAACTGCCTCTGCCATTTTTCTGCTCTTGCTCATCACACCCTATAGAAGGGATTTTCAGTATGCATCGCACCCTCTATGTGTAACAGGTGAGATGCATCACACCCTCAGCATGGAATACTCTGTATGGTCTAGTTTTGACTAGTTCTGAGTGGTTTTTCAGGGAGAACTTCTGGGAAATTATGTAATCAGTATGGCCTTGTTCATTTAGGGTATGAAACAACACTTTTAGGGGTTTAGAAGCAATTGGTTTATGGACATACGTGATTGGGATTACAGTGCCGAAATATGTCTATAACAGTTGCCCCCTAAAGCATGAGGTCATAAATCTTAGGATGTCGGGTGAAATGCTTTATCATAAGGATTCGAGGTTTTTCGATCTGGAAGGTGACCTGTAATAAGATACAATACAATACATTATCTTCATAATATTTTCATGATCTAGCTGAGGCGGGGATTCCCATTCTCAGCTTTATAAATTCATTTTCATCTACATAGGACAGACAACCGTATGTGTGGCAGACTGATGATTCTGGTAGAGCCATCATCCCTTGGCTTGGATGATTATCTGTGCAGCTATGATGTACATTTGATGTCTTTATTTTTCCTAAATATATTGCAACCCGGATGGATGAAACTAGATCCGGGGTCTTCAAACTTGTTCAATCTTCACCTGAAGTACAAGTCGATCCATGTGAAAAGATGTTCTGAAGTCAAACATGGAAAGACATCGCCTAATTACCAGCTAATGATGTAAGTTGTTAATAGGCACGAGAGAAATCACCAATAATGATAAAGATCCTCAAGGTACTACAGTACAATTCACGTGGTGTGAAAACATGAGTCGATGTCGAACACCACGTAAAATATTTCGGTCGAAGGCCATTGATGTAAACCTGTTGCCGGAAGTGAGAAACTTGCCATTGAGGCATGCAAGCTTCAAAGTACTGAAAGGGTTGTTCCTAAGTCGACTTCTTGGATAATGAACTGATGTCAACAAGAAGTGAACCAAAGGTATTCAACTGGTGTGATGCAGTACTTCCAGTGATAGAATAACAACTTACCAAGGTGAAGAAAGAAAAATCCAAGAACTTTGGTTATGGTTCTATTCTGACTGCTTTCACCTTGGAGAAGATCCCACTGATGCAGCCACAATATATTTCACTCAGATTGCCAGCACCGACAGAGCCATGGATGCAGAGATGGGTTGATCTTATGGCCAGACATGCTGGTCAGTTGCAGATTTCATTCTCCGATGCCTTCTTCGAGTGGTTCAACCATCAGCAAATGGTTTATGCCAAGTATCCATATGTCGGGATGGATTTCCGGGGCGACCCAGATTTGGTGCTACCGACTAGCAAGCAGTGGGGTGTTATAGGTAAAAGATCTGACTATATCATTGTTTATTGCTTTTATAATGTTCTTGTGTTTTTTACATGTTATCAAGATGAATCAAACTCATATATTTGTGCAGATATTGGACCAGTGCGACCAGCAGTGCGCCGAGGGTAGTAGCTTCCATTCCAGTAGGAGAGGCTATAGGGAGGGTTGTTCTTCATGATCTGGATGTAGCTGAGACCCTTGCAATATTGCAGGATCAGATCGAGGGTCTCACCCTTGGTATTCTTGATATGAGGATCGACGAGTTACCTATGAGATTACAGCGCCATACTACTGGTGTGCCGAGTCGATGGACTAGGTTCCTACGTATGATCGCATAGGTAGTGACTTGTTATCACCAACACCATTAGTCTAGGGTGCTTTCTTGCATTTTTGAATTTTTGGGTCGTGTGACCGATTTTGTCCTGGACATAGAACATTTTGTAAAAACTATAAACAGTTATATATATTTTTTACTTTTGGAGCTTTATTTTGGTTAAGTTATATGATCCTAATGCAAATTTTGATTGAAATCTACTATCTACTATCTCATAGGTTCCTTTTGCCAAGACCTGCTTAATAATGTAGGGACCCATCCACAATGATTGGAATTTTCCTGCTCCCAATTTGTCGGATTCATGATCATAAAGTAAGACCAGTTCACCTTTTGAGAAGACACGGGGCTTGACATTCTTGTCAAATTGTGCCTTGACTCATTTCTTATGAGCTTCATTAGCCAAGCCAGCATCACAACGGGTTTCATCCAATTGGATTAATTCCAAGAAACGAGCCTCTTCCTCTAAAGTTCCAGGGAGAAGGTCAACTGCGAGCTTAAGAGATGAAATTTCGCACTGAACTAGTAAGACCACTTCCAGGCCATACACCAGCTGAAAGGGTGTAAATCCAGTTTCATTTCTTACCAATGTATGGTATGCCCACAAGGCCGAGTACAAGATTAGGTGCCAACTCTGTTTATGGACTCTGATCATCCTTTGCAGCATGCGCTTTAGGACTTTGTTGGTCGCCTCAACTTATCCATTAGCTTGCAGATAATACAGAGTAGAACTATCATGGGACAGTCCTAATTTGGCAGCCAATTCAACCATCATGTGATTACAAAAATGCGAGCCATGATCTGTTACTATAGCTTGTGGAACATCGAATCTAGAGACTACATGATTGAAAAAGAAAAGAGCAACCATTTCACCGTTGTTGTTCAATGTAGGCATTGCCTCAGCCCATTTTATAAAATAGTCAATTATGATTATGATATACCCATGCCCCTTGGCCGAGGTGGGGTTACATGTCATGAAATCTATGCCCCATTTCGTGAATGGCCCAACAACAACTACTGGATGCAGAGGTCCATGTGGTATTCTGGTTTTGCGGTCGAAGATTTGACAAGCATGGAAACTTCTGACTATGGTTATGAAATCTTTGAACATTTTTTGCCAGAACTAACCTGCTCGTAAAATATTTTGCGCCATAGCGTAACTAGATTGATGCCCCCCACACGCGCCTGAATGACAATCATTTAGTACTTTTTTGGCCTCCTCATGGGTGAGGTGCCTTCACAGAACTATATCGATACCGCGACGGTAAAGTGTATCACTAAAGATCATGTAATCCTTTGCTTGGTATCGAGCATGTCATTGTTCTGAGTGACAGGTATTAGACCTATATGTTTGGGTTTGGATATAGATGATTATATCTCCATACCAAGGATCACTTGATGATATCAGAAACAAAGATTCATCCATGATTGATGCTTTGGATGTTGAATCGTTGGACGACGATGGGAAGTCGCATAGTAACTCTGCGAAAACTAGAGATTTCTTTGATTTGGATTTTACGAATTCCAGATCAAACTCTTGCAAAATGGCTATCCATTTCAAATATTTGCCCCCAAGCAATTGATGTGATAGAATGTAAGTCATAGGGTTGCAATCTGGCAAAATGATTGTTTTGCGAAGAGGATATAGTGTCGAAATGTCTGCACTGAGTGAACAGCTATAAGAGCTAGCTTTTCAACATAGGAGTACTTGCTTTATGTATCATTTGAGTTCCAACTTAAATAATAGATAGGATGTTCGATTCCATTGTGTTCTTGAACTAAAACCATTGTGATGTTCGTATCTGCTGCAACCAGACAGTTTAAATTCTTTTTGATAGTTAGGAGTGTACATTAACGATTCTCTTATTAGGGATTCTTTTAGAGCATCAAAGGAAGCTTACATGACCTGATCCCAGTTAAACGACACTTATTTTTTCAAAAGACACGTATAACCTTTAGCAAGTTCAACGTAATTTGGAATGAACCTCCTCAGAAAGTTTGCTTTCCCTTGGAGTTTCTGAATCTGAAGCAAATTTGAAGGTGGAGGCATATCGATGATTGCCTAAACCTTACATTGGTCTAGATGAATCCCGTCCTTAGAAACTACGAATCCAAGTAAACAACCAGAACCGACACAAAACATATACTTGTGTGGATTGAGTTGTACCTTGTAGTGTCGGCAACGTAGAAATATAGCTCTCATATAATGCGGATGATCAGTCTACTTTCGTGAATGCACCAGAAGATCATCAAGATATGGTTGAACGATGTTCTTGATGTCATGGAAGGCATAATTCATAGCCCTCTAAACATTTGCCCCTACGTTCTTTAAACCGAAAGGTAACTTACAGTATGCGAATATATACCATGGACATATAAATGTAGTCTTCAACTAGTCCTGTGGGTGGATATTAATTTGATTATACCTGGAAAATCCATCCATGAATGAAAAGATTTCGCATCAGGCATATTCATCAATTATCTGGTCGATGAAGGATGTAGGGTAGTTTTCCTTTGGACAAGATTGATTTACATCCCTATAATCAATGCACACTCTAATCAATCCTTGTTTTTTCATCACAGGAACACTATTCGATACCTAATCAGTTAGAGGAACCGGGTAAAT
The DNA here is from genome assembly GCA_000404065.3 of Pinus taeda. Taxonomy (NCBI): domain Eukaryota; kingdom Viridiplantae; phylum Streptophyta; class Pinopsida; order Pinales; family Pinaceae; genus Pinus; species Pinus taeda. The sequence continues at coordinate 78,082 of APFE030147155.1, forward strand.
GAAACCAACATGTAAAAGTATTTCAACTTCTGCCTTGATGGCAGTGGCTTTCTTCGGGTGCACCTGCTGAAGTCGTTGTTGTACCTGTTAGAGTCGGTCTTGTCAATCCTCCATCAGAGATCAAAACTCTTTCTGCATCTCATTTTTAGGTGTCTCGCTCCATTCACTCAGCTGCATTTCGCTATGCCATAATCTGACGGAAGGGTCTTGTCAATTCATTCCCCTCATGTCTTGTACCTGCTGGCTTAGGTCTTTTCATAAAAGTTATTAAAATCCATGACAGTCAATGTTTGATCTTTTAATTGACAAGACTCATTTCAGTCATTATGTTTAGGGTTTGCAAATTGTTGTTCTCAAAGTGCTTCAATAATGCTTGCAGGCCAAAGGAAGGTCTAATAATTCACTCAAATGATGTTTCTGAGCACGAAAAGATGACTTTTGGAAAACTGAGAGAGGTTTTTGTTTGCAATAGGCAAAGGAAGAAAAAATTCGTTCACTTTTTACACAGGTGTCATGGTTTTAGAGAAATATCAAAAATACAATTGCCTCGGGAGAATTGATGCACCTCTAAAGTGGCCTTGGGAAAATCAAGTTTTCTCCTAGATTGGTTAGAAAAATTACTTTCTTTATGCGTCAATTGATAACTAAACACAAATATATTTCCAATGAGCTATCATGAGCTCAATTTGGAGTTGAGGAACACCTTCCAAAGTTGACCACAACAGCACTCTGCCTTGAGGCAGCCTCACTAGGCACACTTTGACCAGTCTTGGGAGATTTGATTTTTGACAAGGAAAATGAACTCAAAATTGAAACCTTCTAGTTTGGTTGGAAATTAGACTCAAATATATTTCCAAAAAGCTATCATGTACCCACTTTGGACACCAGGAATGCCTCCCAACGTCTCCTGCCAAAAGCGCTATGCACAGGCTCTATGCACCGCGCATTGGCGCGACGCTTATGATTGGGAGCTCCAAATCAAGAAAGGTTTACATTTTTGGATTCAGCATGAAAAATCATGACTATTGGTGCATGGCCAAGAAATTTGGAGAATTTTTAGGGCAATTTTGGTCATTTGACAAAATTTTGTGAACAAAACAAGGTTTTTCTCCCTGTGCGCCGCGCCACTGGCGTGACGCTTATGATTGGGAGCTCCAAATCAAGAAAGGTTTACATTTTTGGATTTAGCATGAAAAATCATAACTTTTGGTGCATTTTCAAGAAGTTTGGGCAAGTTTTGAGTCCCGAGGAGGTCAAAAACACTCAAAACATGACCTCTCTGCCCCTATTTTGACACACAGGAAGCAGTCTTGGGAGATTGAAGTTTTGGAGGGGTAAATGAGCACAAAATTCAGAAATTCCACTTGGTTTGGAAAGTAAATAGGCAGGGATTTCTAACAAGCACACTTGGGCACAATTTGTACTTCATCAAGTACCTCCAAATTGCCTCCAAAGTGGCACGACGCATATAGTTTTGGGCGCAGCGCATATAGACCCAAAGGCCAAAATCACTTCCGCTCCGCGAATTTTGATTCGCGACTTTCTCCAAGTGGGCCCGCTCATTTACACTACACGTTTTTCGGCACCTAAGGAAAAGTTTAAAGAATATTTTCACTAAAGGTTGGCTTCTATCCAAGTGGCAAAGGAAGGCGAGTAGTTACCCAAGCTATTTCGTTTTTGTAACGCTGAACCTGTCACTAATGGTTGGCTTTCCATTTCCAGTTTGAAATCATTTGAAAAACTCCCCAACTGTGGGTTGTTCCATTTCCCAATGGAAAAGTCTATTTATTGTATGTAAAACCATTTGCAAAGGGTTGGTTGATTGTAATTTCTGGGAGACTGTGGGAGAGAAACTCAGTTCATCATTGTATATTTTGATAGAGGATTAATGAAAGGCAGCGGCTCTGTTTCATGAGATTCATGTGGTTGTGAGTGTAGAAAATGTGTCTCTTTATGTTTCGTATGTATTTTGTTATGTTTCACAGCTCATTTCATCTTCATTTCCGGTGAAATTTTCTAAGTAAGATAAGGTAGAATTAATATTTATTGCTCTGCCTGTGGGAAAGTTTCACGTATGTGTTCTTCTTCTGTTGAAAAGGATTCATGTGTTTATGCCCTTTTCACCCTCCTAAACAATCTTTCCGTTCCACATTACTTCAAATTTAACTACTAGACTTTCCGCCTGTCTTGCCTCACGAAGTAATCTGTGCCTTTGTGTTAAATTCTTTGCTCATTGTTGTTCGTTGGTACCATACATCCCATAAACCCAGTCATTCATAAAAATTTGTTTCTTTTTTCCATATTCATTTACTAGCCTAAATCAATATTTCACTGTAAGTCATCTCAGACCATATCGCTTATCTATCCACTGAGCGTGACTCGGAGAGAGACCTCTCCTGTTCTGGTAGGGCTAGCTACCAGACTGAGCGTGGTTTGTGGCTACCCTAAATTTTTCCTTCCTTCAGCCTAAGACCGATTTAGGTGCTAACATAGTGGCGACTCCACTGGGCAGAAAATGGTTTGCTTGAAGATTGTTTTGCCCCAGTACATCTATCAAGCTCAGGTCTAATGGTTGATGGTGAACAATGATTAGACATAAGAAGACAGCTGAAATCATTCACCTGGCGACTTCTTTCACTGAAGAATCCAGCAACCGGTGCTTCATGGTGACTCCACTGCAGAGGGATCAGTAGCTTTGAGAATTTTTAAAATGGAGCGGATTGCAAGAAGATACGCTCCCATGAGCTGAGATCACATTCAAGGTTTTCCAAATAAAATTCCGAAGGTAAATTGGTCAAGGAATCTACCTACGTTTAAAGATGATGGTAAGAAGGATGCTGCTTTACATCTAGTTCAATTTCACATGCATATTCGCAAGTTGAAGGTTGATTTTCCTGAAGATTGCTTAATGAAGATATTCCTGGCCACTCTAGAAGGTGAAGCCCAATCTTGGTATGAAAGTTTGCCGCCTGCTTGTATTTACTGTTTAAAGGATTTTCATGCCTTGTTCATTGAAAGATATAAAGACTCTTATCCATCATTAAATCTAGTTCATGACTGTTGCAAACATGCTTCTACTTTTATTGAAAGCCTTGAAAATTACTATGAGGGTGATAATTTTATGGATGATGAGATCATGGAATCCTTATATGAGAATCCATTTCAGCAACATGAAGAGAAATTAGAGGAGTCCCATCAAGATGCTCAGGAAACTTTGCAGCAGAATTAAGATCTTTGTACGGTGGAAAATGAAGGAATTTTGCATCTTGACAGTCAACATGAATTACAAGAAATAGATCAACAGGTTGAAGAGTTTCATATGGATGAAAGTGATGAAAGAAAAAGTGTCGTTTTAGATTTGTCCATAGAAAAAGACAACATGCAGAGAAATGAAGTTTCAAATTCAGAATGTGATAATGTTAAGACATTCATTTCAGATGTAGATTCAAATTGTGATGACCAAGAAAGCCTTGTACTAAGTCCCATGAAAGAGAACTCTGCTGTTGAAATCATCTGGGATGAAGAAGACAGAGTTTTGGATCCAAATGTTCTCATGTCATCAGAACTAGATCTTCATGAGGAGGTAGCTCATTCCCTCTATGAACATCAAGATGAGATCTTTGTTCAAGTAAGTGAAAAAGCTCTGGGTGAATTTATGGTAGATGATATAAATGATTGTGTTAGGTTTCAAGAATCATTTGAGGTTTCTTTTCTCATGATTGATGAATGCAAAGAAAATATGGCTGTCATATCATATGAAGATGACCTAAAATATATTCAGACTTTAGCAGACCAGACCATTCAGGATTCCCTTTCAGATTCTTCCTCATATGTCTCATGTTTTGAAATGTTCTTTGAAGAGGAGATTGGCTCATCTACTTGTTCAGAAGTTTTTGAGGACCAGGAACATGCTTTTACTAAAGTGCATTATGAAGGAAGATCAAAATCAAAGGAGAAAGGCACCTTGCTCGTTCAGCAGGAGGTAAATCTTCATGTTTTTCAACATCCTCTAGCAAATCTGTTGCAGTCAGCAATGAAGGTGATTATTGCAGTATTCAGTGATGAAGACGACCATGGTCAACTGTGTTTTTGGATGCCAAGTTACTAGTATCTGTTGTTGACCAGGATATCTGATCAGGAGAATCAATCAAGAAGGCATTTGCTTGATTAGTTACATTGGAAGACACATTACACATGATTGTACATATTGCATTAGTATGCAGGTGGTTGTCGTCATAATTTGAAACCCTCGAATCTTGATGGATTGCTGCCATTGAATAAGTTTTGTCAGTTCTTGTTTTAGTTAAGTCAGTCATGAGTCATTTCCTTTTGCATTGAGTTAGTTTTTTTAGTCATGTTGGTTTCATAATTAAGTCGGTTTAATTCAAGTTCCAACCAATAAATGCGTCAAAGTATTGTGTTGTTTGTTGAAATAATGACTCCATAGCCTAATGGACGAAGGCACTGTTTGCTCACCCAAAGATCTGCAGTTCTTGGCACCTCCAAGGAGCTGCAGCTACCATCCCCCATTGGAGCCAATGTTATAGTTGGTCTTGTCAGTCCTCTGTCAGAGATCAAAACTCTTTCTGCATCTCATTTTTAGGTGTCTCGCTCCCTTAACTCAGCTGCATTCCGCTAGGGGCATGCCATAATCTGACAGAAGGGTCTTGTCAATTCATTCCCCTCATGTCTTGTACCTACTGGCTTAGGTACTTTCATCAAAGTTATTAAAATCCATGATATTCAATGTTTCATCTTTTAATGGACAAGACTCATTTCAGTCATTAGGTCTAGGGTTTGCAAATTGTTGTTCTCAAAGTGCTTCAATAATACTTGCAGGCCAAAGGAAGGTCCAATAATTCACTCAAATGATGTTTCTGAGCAAGAAAAGATTCATTTTGGAAACCTGAGCAATTTTTTTGTCCACAATAGGCCAAGGAAGAAAAACCTCCTTCACTTTTTACACAGGTGTCATGGTTTTAGAGAAATGTCAAAAATACAATTGCCTCGGGAGAATTGATGCACCTCTAAAGTGACCTTGGGAAAATCACGTTTTCTCCTAGCTAGGTTAGCCAAATGACTTTATTGATGAGTAAATTAATAATTAGACACAAATATATTTCCAATGAGCTATTATGAGCTCAATTTGGAGTTGAGGAACACCTTCAAAAGTTGACTGCAACAGCACTATGCCTTGAGGCAGCCTCACTGGGCACACTTTGACCAATCTTAGGAGATTTGATTTTTGATAGGGTAAATGAACTCCAAATTGACAAATTCTAGTTGAGTTTGAAATTATACTGAAATAACTTTCCAACACGCTATCCTTCACCCAATTTGAACACTGGGAAGGCCTCCAAACGTCTCCTGCAAAACGTGTTACACACAGGCTCTATGTGTCGTGCACTGGCACGACGCTTATGATTGGGAGCTCCAAATCAAGAAAGGTTTACATTTTTGGATTAAGCATGCAAAATCATGACTCTTTGTGCATGGACAATAATTTTGGGCAAGTTTTGAGTCCACAGGAGGTCAAAAACACTTTAAAAATGACCTCTCTGCCCCTATTTTGACACACAGGAAGTAGGCTTAGGAGATTGAAGTTTTGGAGGGGCAAATGAGCACCAAATTCAGAAATTCCACTTGGGTTGGAAAGTAGACAGGGAGGGATTTCTAAAAAGCACACTTGGGCACAAGTTGGACTTTAGTAGGTACCTCAAAATTTCCTCCAAAGTGCTGCGGCGCATATAGTTTTGGGCGTGGTGCATATAGACCCAAAGGCCAAAATCACTTCCGCTCCGCGAAATTTTGATTTCGGACTTTCTCCAAGCTGGCCCGCTCATTTACAGTATGCTTTTTTCAGTAACTCAGGCAAAATTTAAAGAATATTTTCACTAAAGGTTGGCTTCTATCCAAGTGGCAAAGGAAGGTGAGCAGTCACCCAAGCTATTTGTCATTTTTGTAATGTTGCACCTATCACTAATGGTTGGCTTTCCATTTCCAGTTTGCAATCATTTGAAAAACTCCCCAACTGTGGTTCATTCCATTCCCAATGGAAAATTCTATTTATTATATGTAAAAGCATTTGCAAAGGGTTGGTTGATTGTAATTTCTAGGAGACTGTGCGAGAGAAACTTAGTTCTTCATTGTATATTTTGACAGAGGATTAATGAAAGGCAGTGACTCTGTTTCATGAGATTCATGTGGTTGTGAGTGTAGCAAAAGTGTCTCTTTATGTTTCATATGTATTTTTTTATGTTTCATAGTTCATTTCATCTTCATTTCCAGTGAAATTTTCTAAGTAATATAAGGTAGAATTCATATTTATTGCTCCGCCTATGGGAAAGTTTCACGTATGTGTTCTTCTTCTGTTGAAAAGGATTCATGTGTTTATGCCTTTTTCACCCTCCTAAACAATCTTTCCATTCCGCATCAATTCAAATTTAACTGCTAGACTTTCCACCTATCTTGCCTCACGAAGTAATCTGTGCCTTTGTGTTAAATTCTCTAATCATTGTTGTTCGTTGGTCGCATACATCCCAGAAACCCAATCATTCATAAAAATTTGTTTCTTGTTTCCATATTCATGTACTAGCCTAAATCAATATTTCATTGTAAGTCATCTCAGACCATACGGCTTATCTATCCATTGAGCATGACTCGAAGAGATCCCTCTCCTATTCTGGTAGGGCAAGCTACCAGACTGAGCGTGGTTTGTGGTTACCCTGAATTTTACCTTCCTTCAGCCTAAGGCGGATTTAGGTGCTAACAGTACTGGTTTGACATCTGGATACATATTGATTTTGTGTTCAACTATACTCGAGTCAATGCCTGGAATTTCTTCATATGACCATGCAAAGATATCTTTGAACTCGCGAAAGAGAGCGTAATATATTTCCAATTTTGGAGAAGAACAAGGTTTGTCGACATTAATATTCTCTACTACATCTGGTTTGGTCAAGATATTTATGGCGATAGTTTCTTCAATATTAGACAGATTTCACTCGGATTCCACTATATTTACAGTATTTGATAGAAAATTAAAAACTGATGGATGATTAAGGTCGATGGAACAATCTTTGTGGTAATCTGGAAGATGGGAACGATGGTGGTAATCATCTAATGGCGCCTCTCCTATCATCATTGACTGAACAATTCATTCATCCGTGGAATGCTTATGTGACCAAGGATCTAAAGTGGTACCATATTCCTTAGACCTATCTATCCAAACACTCGATGAGCATTGATTTGGGTTTGCTGCCCAGGCCGAGAAAATTGATTGCTACGATATTTCTATTGGGCTTGGAGGCAATACCTAGCGATGATCCATGTTAACAAAATTTTTGGAAATCTTCTTAATCATTGTAGATATAGAAGGTATCATATTGCAAGTTTCCACTGCGGCCACTTCTGCCAGATTATTTGGAGGCGGTAGGGCAAAAGTAACCATTAAGGTAGGGTCTTTTAGGAGGCCTACTTCGATATGTTGAAGCGATTGAGAACTTCCATGGATCATGGAATGCTTCCTGTAACTTGTGAACTGTTGGGGAGGAAGGTTTCTTGATCAACGATTGTAATTCCTCCTTTAAAAGGAAATGCAATCTTTCTAAAGTATGTTGACACAACTGTAGCCATAGCATAAATCCAGGGCCTTCCCAGTAGGATATTGTAACCGAGGTTTCCATCAATAACTTTGACGTCAATTTCTATTGTCTTGCCCCCCAATTCAACTTGCAAGTTACTTAAGATCTCATATTGGGTGTATGTTCATCCATCAAATCATTTTAACGTCATTGACGATTGAGACAAGGGTGGTGAGCTAAAGTTTTCTAGCAACTCATTGACATAATGCATGTAGATGTCCCCTCATCAATAATTGTTTGATGAATAGTTTTGTTGAGGGCTTTCACTTGGATGAGGAAAGTGAGTTGAGCTAGTAGCTGAGGTTCATATCCTTTATGATTAAAGGCCACAAGATTGGAATCCGTTGGGTCAATCCCACCTATTGTTGATAATAGAGCCTGCTTTTGGGAGGGGCAATTTTGCAGTACTTCAAGTGTCGACATAGTGAATGGAGATTGGGCTAGATCCTCTACAATATTATAATTCTGTGCTGCTCGAGCACAAGGATTAAATGTTGATTTGTGTACTACTCCATTTGGCGGCTTTATCGTTAGCTCAGGAATGATGGGTGGTGCAACTTTAGTTGAAGTTGTTGTCGAACTACTTGGTTGATCTACAGCCTTGTTGTTCAAGAGCTATGGATTCCCGTAATCTTTATTCCTTGTCAATATCAAAGCATAATTTTTCTATTTCGAAATGGAAAACATAAGCACTTGGGATGAAGAAGCATTGTCGCTAGCAACCAGATTGGTTTCTGGGTTTGGAAATGGGTCGGTCAATACCGCTGAGGTTTTTGAACTCTTAAAGAACTTCTTAATCTCAGCTTTATGCGAACAATCTCTTGTCCATTGGTCTTTGTTTCATATGAGACATGGCTAACCATATTTCTTTTGCCTAGAAGGGTTTTCAGAAGACTTTTCAAGAGATGAATCATCCTGTTTCTTCTTTTTACCCTTCTTTTTCTTCTTGCTCCCTGGTTGCTTCGGTTCTTTGCCTTTGTCAATCGACATGGCATTAACCTCTGAGGTAGGAAGATTTTCATTTGCCTTTTTATTGGAAACTACAAGGGCTTTACCAGATGAGGCCTTTGCAGTTTGCGTACTGGAGGTACCAATCATGCCGTTGCTGGCATGAGAGTCCCTGTTTGATTTAGGAGGAGGAACGGAAAACTCCGATCTAGGAGCATTAGGAATTTTGTCGTAGAGCATGCCAGACTTAGTATAGATCATGTCTAGATATTGTGCACGAGCAATGACTTGCTCTTCAGTGACAACTCCTCCCTTGGCCACATCTTCTGTAATAGAAGGTAATAATGACTTAATAAACCACTCAGCTAACAACTGATTAGGAACATATGTCTTCACCATTCTGCGATGACGTCGCCACTCATGAATATGATTAGATGTGTGAGTGGTTGTTGTCTGTTTAAATTGGTAAGGAGCTCTGTTCTTGTTTCGTACCTTATGGGTAACTAAAAATGGGTTAAAAAGGTGGTGGCGAGGGCGCTGAAGTTATCGAATGAAGCCCTAGGCAATTTGATGTACCATTATGTTGTCAGACCAGTTAACGTTCACTGAAAAAGGCAAAGCCTAATCGAATCATCATTGAGAGTGTTGGACAAACACCACAGATGAAAGGTCATCACATGATTCGATGGATCTTCACCCGGATTTCCATTGAATTTAGGAATATTTGATGGAAGTTTATGAGGAAACACCGGCCACCATGGGGCATAAGCAATTGGATCATTTGTTATCTGATTCAGATGTGATAATTCCAAGGTTGCTATGGAAGGCAATTGTTGATTCAAGTTTCGTGAAGCATACCTAGGATAAGATGGGATCACTTGAGCCATGGGTCTTTGCATACCAACATAATGTATTTGATGCTGATAACTTTGATAAGGTTGATGGGATCAACTGAGTAGTGGGTCTTTGCATACCAGCATAATGTACTTGATGTTGATAACTTTGATAAGGTTTATGGGCATAACCATTATAATATGATTGTTGGAAACCATTTTGAATATATGGCTGCCCATTACCTGTAGAGCTTTTTTTCTCAGGTCCTTGGTAAGCTTGCTAGAATTGCGGTTGTTGATATTGCACCAGCCATGGTTGTGAGACCATTTTTTGTTACCCAATACTGGATGTTTGACCAAGATGAGGGGTTATAGTACTTGTTTGAGCCTAAGTCACTTTAGTTAAGGAGCCACTAATCGGCGGTTGTGATTGAGTTGCAGAGAGAAGAGGTTGTTGTATTACGACCTAAGAGACTGGAGGTTGACATACAACAGGAAATGCTTGTACTTGCGACACAATCACAATAGATGGTGTAGTGGGAATGTTCGACACAGGTTGATTTTGTTGCATTTAATATACAACTCTTGGCTATCGAGGAAGTATTGGTATCCAACCACTGGATGCGATCCCAGCTGGACCTGAATTTTGTTGTGAACTCTCATATGGTTGTTCTCCCAGAGGGAACAATGAAAAGGCATACTGCTCTCCATATGGTGGAAATCTAGTGTTCAAAGGGAAAATTGGCCTTTGGAGACTGGACTACCCAAATTGATACTGTTGTGAAGGATAAATTTGCTAAGGTTCAACATAAGAAATTCCAGATAAGGTTCCAGATGAATAGATAGGAACAGACCATACTGTTGAAACAATCCCTGGGTGGACTCCATCTAGTGGTTGAGAACTAGTTGGGACAGATGGTACACCAACGAACATTGTCGGAGTGGTGGCAGGAGGTTTTGTTGCTGCTGTATCGGATGACACAGTCCTAGAGGCCGATGATTGTTCAAGCATATCGAGTCTATCCAAAAGATTTCCTAGCGATTCTACAGGAACTTGCGATGAAGGGTGACTAGCTTCTGTAGTAGAAGGATATAGGTGGATCCCAGTTCCAAAATGCAATGGAGTATTGGATGGAAGATCCTCCACAATATATTCTATAGCAATTAATCCAGGTGGAAGAGGTAGACCGCCAGGTCTGTAAAATATTTCTGGTGTCGAAGAAAGTATAGACTGTGTAGTGATAGATGCTGGAGGGGCAACACCTTCCAAATCAACCCTAGATGGAGCTTGTTTAGGAATAGAAGTGTTTATCGTTACACTAGGATCAGTTCTAGTGTCCTCTTGTAACTGGGGAACTTCTTCTGTAGAGGCAGGGATACCATAAATAGTTGGAGTAACTGGAGTCTCTAAGGATGTTGAAACACAAGTTTCAAATAAGCCAGGAGACTTTGACCCAGTTAAACAAGACCACTTGGCCTGGAATGGTTTTGTTTCCAGAGTCAAAGATGGTTGACTCGTTAGTCTCTGTGAATGACAGGGTTTTGATTGACTTTCTTACACGATTGCAGATTACTTGATCAACTCAAAATAAAAAAGGGGAAAATGTTATCCCGAATTAAATGAATTTTATAACACTTTGACACAACTTGCTCTTTCAATTTTAAAGAGTCGAGAAAAAGCTAAAGATGACTCTAGTTGCCTTCGATTTTTAATGAACCTGAAGTGACAAGTGCTTAGATGGACCTTTTCTTTTAAGGAGTCTGAAAAGGAACGAAAGTGACTACTCTAGAAATATAGATAGAGGGATTACCAAACCAATTGCAAAACAAAAGAATAATGTTTACGTACAATAGTCAATCTTTGCGAATGCTGTGTTTAGTGCATTGCGATCGATAGGGTGGCAGACACGGCTTCCTAAGGATAAAGGATATAGCCTATTGTGGACTCCTAATATATACTCGACAGTACGTGGGAGCTGTTATCACTAAGGTTGTTCCCCAAAACTTGTGAGAAAAGAGAATACGGCCGAGGTAACCACTAATCAATCTTTTAGATGCAATTTCTAGCCAAACTGCCTCTAGAAAGGGCTCTCTCTATATAATTTAACTTTGTTTATTTGAAGTTTTATGCTAGTTATGATGTGCAAAGGTTTGTTTTAAATGGGTTTGGATGGTGATTTCAAATAGAGGTAGGATGCAAGTCTGATAGAGTTAATTCCATTAGGCAATGGAGTCTATGAAGATGGATTGATGAGTGTGTTTATGTGATGAGGGGCAATACTACAGAGAAAGATAATCAGTTTGGAACAATATTGAAAGCTAGTGATTGATGGGATGTAGGCCAGGGGATAAAGAGCAGTCAAGAATCCTTTATCATGGTGGTAGAGGGAATGTGCTTGAATATTTTCAAGGAGCAATGAAGAATTCCTTGACAATGTTCAAAATGAAGGAATTAGTAGAAACAGAAGCATTTAAGAATTTCTATTTATGCTAATTGTCAAGAAAACATAAATAACAGCAGGAATTGAACACATAGTGTATTTAAACAAGTTCTGGGCTATTCGTTTTCCCTGTTGTTAAGATTATGAAACATATATGAGATTTGCAAACACAGAAAACACAAAAACACAGTTAGAATAACTTATTGAGCCAAAGAAAGACACAGGAATTCTGCAGCAGAGTCCAGCATCATCACATCCACATTTAGAAGGTCCAGCAACAATGCATTTCAACGCCCTTTGTATTAATAAATATCTGAGTTACAGCGTAGTTCAACTAGGAGAATCACCAACCTTGAATACATTATTTGGGGGGGCATTTATACAAAAAGAGAGTTTACAAAATATCTTGAGGATAAGATAAGGAGAAATAACTTCCTTCAGCTACTTTGTCAGAGAAATAAATGCAAAAATAAAGGTATGAGTTATTGTGGCTATGCTGGCTACTTTAACTGACAAGATATTTTAGACTTTTCACTCAGGAATTTGCCTAGTAGTTATGTCCTTGATTTGATTTCCTACGTTGTTGTCCTGATCTGTTCACTTTCTCTTGATTCATCTTTAATGTGTCCCAATCCTCGCTTGAGCTCCTTCCTTCATAACTGCCGCGTGTCTTGCTCTTTGACCAGGTGTACATAGGCAAAAAGATGCAAATTTACTTAGGCAAAAATTCCAGCATAATTTGCCACCACTGTTCTGTAGGCAATTGATCTCTTTGTATCTTTACCAGTATTTTATTAGCCTTAGTATACTTGTAAAAGTTAGGATTGACTTCAAAAAGATGATTTATTTCATGTTCTATAAAAAACAAATTCTCCAACTTGTCATACAAGCTCTGTCTGGAAGGAGGTCCTGTGTCTTCTGAGCTGCTGGATGATGCAGTGATATGATTTTTTACATACACGTTCACCCAATGAGCATACTGTTGATATGATAATAGTTTTTGATTACTTGTTACTAAACTGGGTAGACCCTTCTGCTGCAAGTTTGTGAATGTCTCTGTGAAGGCATTAATATCCATTTGCATCTCTTGACACTTTCTTTCCAAAGTCTGTATAAGATTTCTCATTGTTAGCACCTTCTTTATTGTCAAAATGGTGCCTGTCCTATCAGTGATCTCTAAAGCTGCTAATTGTTCCTTAGTATTGGTGTTCAAAAAATGGATGAGCGCATTGGCCTGCTCAGGGATATTTCCTAATGATGCCTAGGCCCTTTGCATTTTCTCTTGTGCCCTTTCTATTAATTCAATTCGTTCATACATTGTCTGAATTGATCGCCATTGGTCAGTAATGGACTAGCCAATCTTGGTCCACAAAATCATTTTAATGTCTGCCAGAGGTTTATGCAAAGTGAGATCCTTTTCCAGCGATTTTACCTTGTTCTCCACGGCCTTCACCTCTCTGGTCTTCTCTGCCACTGTTATTTTTGATTTGTCATAGCTCACTTCTAGCTTGGCTAGTCTTTCTTTTGTCTCTTTGAGGTCTGACATTTGAGCTTCTAACTCTTTCACTGCCTTCATCATTTCTTCCATCCTCATGCTGGTCTCAGGCTCTGTTGTTGCTGCTGTTGTAGCATCTGTAGTTGTTGTACCTGTTGTTGATGCTGGCTCAGTGGGAGGGTTTACTGTTTTGTATGTGGAGGGAGTAGAGACAATTGTTGAAGCTGTTTCGGGTGGCTGGGAGGTCGACTCTCCCTGCTTATTTTGCAATGCTTTCTCCAAATCTTGCTCTGTCTGATTTAGCCTTTGGTTCATTCTCATCAATAAATCCATGACATCCTCTTCTGCTTTTTCTTGTGCTAGTTCTGTTGTTTGGGGATACATGGTGACAGGTAGCTTCAATTGCTTTCTAAGGGCAGTAATATCTTCCTCCTTCTTTTTGATCAATACTTTGATGCCCTTAGAATCCTTGGGATCATGTCCCAACTCAACAATTATTTCTTCCAGAGTCTTTATTTGGTTGTCTTTGGCTAGAGAAGGGATCTTCTCTAAATCCAATTGAGAAGATGTATTACTCAATGACTCTTTTAATTGGTGGGCCAGCATTTCCTTGTCTGCCAGTGTGGCATAGACAATTTCACCCATTTGTTTGTGCAATTCGATTTGGTCCATTGGGTGAATGTCCTTGGCAAGGACCTCTAGATTGGTCCTTGTGTAGTTAGCTGCAGACTGTGGCTGCTGGACCTTGGGCTTGAAATGACTTAAAATTATTTTCTCCTCCATGATGTCATAGGCTTCCATTAGTCTATGATGTTTGAAGGGTGTCATCTTAAGAAACTCGTCATACAACTGAATTCTTAATGACTCATTTTTAGCCTTAATCTCCATGAATGATTGTTTAATGTCTGATGGTTTCTTAGCTTGTGACCTTAAGGAGGAGAATTCCATTCCATGCTGCCTCCCTCCTTCTTGTCTGCGAGAGCTAGCAGAAGTCTGTTGGTTGGTGGCACTCTCTCCTCTTGGGATTTCAGTGATCTCTTCCACAATGTCCTCTTTAGGAGGATCTACCCTTTGCCTCTTGGCCTCTTGCTGCCCTGTTGACCCACTTGCAAGTGTGGTCTCTTGTCGGTCCCTTTTCTTACTTCTCTCCTCAGGAAGAGGAGTCTGCAGTGCTAGTACCTCTGGTGCTTGTGTTTGTAGTGAAGGGGCTTGCCCTTGACTGTGTTCCTTTGAGGTAGTAGTTTGTTCTTCCATGGTTTCTTGTTCTGCCACCACCAACTCCTTGCCCTTTGTTGTCCCTGTTGTTGGTGTAGTCCTTTCCTGGGAAACCTGTTGTGCAGTTTTGGCAATTGATGAGCTTTCCCGGTTTGCTGTGGCTTTTTGAAAGACACCTGCCCAAAAGATTCCAAGTCAAGAGTTTTTTCCATATCTTTCATGGTTTGTTCCATTTTTTCTTCCTCAGTTAACTCTTCAACTAGTGTGCCCTCCAACCACTCATCTTGGTTGGCATACTTTCCTATGTCAGGGATGTTGCAGTGTTCATAGGGTGCTAGCCTATATTTTACCCTTCTTGCATTGATAAAGCCATATGGGTCATAGGGTACCCACCAAAGGCTTCTCTTGAGTCTGAATGTTTGACCCAATAGTTCATCAACATCCTTCCATCCCTCTTTCTTGTTCATAACAAAGGGGCCTAACCGGTCTCTGAGTTTCAATCGGGCCTATTTCTTTGTGCTATGGAAGTGACTCAGATTTGAATTGATGAATTTCCTGAAATATTCTCGGGAAAATAGTCTCATTGGCACATATATGAGTAGCCTATAGGGGCATAGCTCACAACCATATATCCTTAGAATAGTGTGATTCTGGTAAAAGTACCAGTCACCTATTTTATAGTTTTTGGAGAGCTGTAGTATATTTTTCATATCATGTGTCAGTCTGGGAGGAGGAGTTCTCATTAAGAGAGAAGAGACTGGGTATACAAATAAATCAACAAATTCACAATAAGAGTAGGGAGAGTTGCAAACATCATGAAAGATTGGGGTCCAAAAACTCACAGAACTCCTTTCCCCTTTATGGTACAATTTTCTAATGGGGAATTGGAAGATATCTGGCTGGTAATATAAAAATAGATGATAGATATAGGAAGAATATTTGAAGATTCCCTCCCTATCTAGCCTCAACAATTGGTCATGCATCTTGTTGGAAATAAACTTGGCATAGTTGTATTTGACAGCAGGGGGCTGCCCTGGGGTAAAGATAGACATCATAACCGGTATGGTTTCATCAATATGGTCACTTGTCTTGAACCCCAACACAAAAGATATCATATCAACCACTAATATACCCATTTCAGTGAAACGGGCATAGTGAAAAGGAGGTGGCTCCTTAGGCTGGCTATCTGCTCTCATGAACACTTTGGCAATTTTGGTTATCTCTGAGCTGGAGATTTTGGGACCTTCATCCAGCAAGTACTTCATGGTAAGAGGAAACTGGAGGTGGGTTGGTTTGAAGTTCAGCATCTGATTTATAGAGTCAGGAGTAATATAAAAAAGAGTAGTCCCATATGGACTCTTAACTACCCTGTTTGTTGGCTCATAGTTCTTACAATAGAGGTGAATGATCTCAGGGAATATATTCACAGAGGGGAGGTAGTATCTGGGTAGGTTTAATTCCCAAATGCCATAAACATCATCTTGATTTAATTAACTATTTTTGAGCTCACAGACTGCTTTAAGGTGGTTTTGGTAGCCTACTAAGTCTTGGATTAGATAATCTTTCTCAGCCAAGGGAAAATGTTCCAACTCTTTGTGGGGTGCATTGAGGGGAGTGATGTTTAAGGTCACTAGACCTGCCATGGCTAAGCTCTGTTGCTTTTAAAATTGGAACTTTTGAATCTGTGCAAGCAAAATTTGTAGAACGATGGCTCTGTGGATTTCTTCGGGATTTTCACCATTGAAATTGGTTTGTTGGCTTCAATTTAGCTCTGTGGATTGAAGTCAGCTGGAGAAACAGGAGCTATGGGCTTCTTTGACACAATGGGCTTCAAATGTGGGCAAAAGGCAGCTTTAGGGGTTTCTTGGAGAGCTTGCAGGGCCTAACGAGCTCAATTTTAGCTCACTGTGTGATTTTGTGGTGAATCTTAGCAAGACAGAGGTTCTAGGATAATTTGGGCAGCAACATAGTGTTCTTCTTTTCAAATTTATAGGTTCTGTGGCCAATTTTACAGAGAAAAGCAATGAAAAATAGGGTCGGGGGAAAATTGTCATAAATACCTATTTTCTCTGCAGAATGGCCAATTTGCAGGTGACCAGGTGAGCTGAGGGGCCAAGCTTTGTAATAAACTTGCTGGTTGGCGGACTTGAACGGTCAAAAATGGTGTTTTGCACGTAATTTTGCATGCACAGGTCACTTGGAAAAAACTAAGGTAAGTGGTAAAAACAAACGTTTTCACCCCTTTTAGACGAAAATTTTGACTTTGGCGGGTTAGGGGCGCTTTTTTTGGATGACGTCAGCATGACGTCATTTTTGTCGTGTAGCGGGGTATGGATGCCAACATGGCAGGTGACGTGGCATACGACGTGGTTGCTAACATCGCGGGTGACCTCATGAAGTGACGTGGGCATGACGTTAGCAGGGAGGCAGGTGAGTGGTAAGTGGTATTCCCCGCATTGCTTTTGGGGGGAAGTGGTTTCGGGGGAGGGGGCTCTGAACACACCGGGCGCTTGACACGCGTCCTCGGTACGGCAGAAATACCGCCTATCCCCCGGACGCTATCATTCTGCAAGTTGGGGCTTCCGAAATCACCGACCACCATCAGATCTGGGAGCGGCGATTGGACAGTTGGCGGGCGATGGAGGTGGCGGTCAATTAGCAGTGGGGGACCCGCTTTAATTTTTGTGATTTGTAATGTTTTTTGGTGCATTTTCGGACTTTGAAAAAGTGGGTTTTTTGGGAAAAAATACAGGTTTTTGGCTGTTTATTTAGCCAGAGGCCAAATAAGTCTCGATGGGCATGTGGAGGGTTGTTATTGACCCCTAGTGGACCAATAACTCCCTAGAAAAATGTTAAAATATGGCTATAGTTAGCCAAGGGTCGGGGTATTAGTTTTTTTAGGGATTTTTGTGTTATTATACATAGTAAGGGAGGGGAATGTATATAGGAGCTATAATAAGGTTAGTAGGTTAATATGATTATGTGGGATGGGTTTGTATGGTTTAGGCTAAGTTTTATAGAGTGAAAACTTAGGCAAGGGGGGAAATGAAAGGGTGACAAGTGGTGGAGTTTAGGAAACTTTGGCAAAATAGGATAAAGACTTTTTACACAAGAAATGTGGCTTGTTTTGCCTAGGTGAAAACACATTTCACTTAGTTTTGCTGTGGGGTGAATTGGACTAAAGGTAATGAGCAGATCTCATTGCCCTTTGGGGGGAATGTTAGTAAGTGTTTCTTTGGAAAATGGGGAGGGGAATTAGTCATGCTCCATTTGTTTTGTAGCCACCTTGCCATGGTACCTTATGATTTTATGAGATGGCAACTTATTCCCAAGGAGAAAATTGCTCACAAACCATGCTTCTATACCATCAAAACTACCTACCCAACCTAGCATAGCTAACATTTTCTCTTCATTTTAATTGGGTGCACTTGAAGTATCAAACCCTGATTCTTCTCTTTTGTTTTAGCTGCCCTCCTATCTAAGTCTCCCCTTATTTCTTCCAGGGATCAGATTAAGCTGTTGAGACCCTTTACTTCTCTACCTGACTACTTGCCTGCCAGGCTTAAACTATTCGTGCAGACCTTTATTCTCTATTCTAAGACAAGTAAATTCAAACATGATCTAGCTAGGATTAGGTTGTCTGGCTAATCATCAACTATGGCAAGAGTTAACCACCTATACATAGTGAAAATTCATCAACATATGGAACCTTTGTAGCATAAAAAGAATGAACATATTTGGCAGTTCTCCAGTCAATCATGAAAAATGAAATCTATTGGTATAGGAAGCTAACAATGGCTCCACTTGGGGATGGCTTTTCCTAGTGAAAATTCAAGAACAACAGGTTAGATGGCCTTACATTTAGTTCTTTGTTGTATTCTGAAATTTCTCCTTTGTTGTTCACAAAATGGCTCCTCTACAATGCTTGCATTTCTCATGAACTCACTCCAAAAATTGCAGCTATGTTTTGGGTACTCTGTTTGATTATTTATGATCATTTTCACAACTCCCAAGTCTGATTCTTTAGCTTCTTCTAATATGCTAAAAATGCAATACCCAAAGGTGGCATAATTGCTTGCCTTTTCTTCAAAATATGCTATAACTTATTCCTTATCCTATTGTTTTAATAAACTGCAGAAAGTAAACACTACTATGTACAAACTAAAGTGCTGGTATTTTTAAAAAGGTGGATCAAGGTAATGCTTCAGCATTCTGCCATTGACTGGTCCCTCATCTGCCTCTGTACCATCAAGACATCTCAAAAAGTAGGTGTTGTTTCCTTGTACAATCTGAATGATAAATGGTCCTCTCCATAAGAAATCAAATTTTCCATGTTTTCCCCTATCTTCTCTTCTGGAATCCCACTTTAAAACTTTATCCCCAATGAAGAAATCCTCTGCTTTGGTTCTTTTATCAAATACCTGTTTAAGCTTTTCTTGTAGGACTTGGGCTCTGTGATAGACCTCTTCTCTTGTCTGCTGCAAGTGAATAGTTTGATTGATCCTTCTCTGAATATCATTAGGTTCTGCTTGTATCTCTTGTAGCAGCTTTATCACTGGGATTCCCGAGGAAGAAGGGAATACTGCCTCCATTCCATAAACCAATTGATAGGGACTAGTCCCAATAGATCTCTTGGTGGTCAATATGTCTGCCCATAGGGCATTCACAAGCTTTTTATGCCAGTTTTTCTTGTTCTCCTCCAAGACTTTCTTAATGATGTTGGTCAAGCTCTTGTTGGAGGATTCAGCTAGGTCATTACCTTGAGGGTAATAGGCTATGGAATGGCCCAAGGTAATATGGTATTTATGACAGAAATTGATCATTTTCTTAGATTTAAAGGCAGCAACATTGTCTATAATAATTTTCTCCGGGCACCCAAACCTAGACAAGATGTTGGTTTCAAGGAATTGAATGATTATTGAGTCATTGGCTTGCCTGCAAGGGATGGCCTCTATCCACTTGGTAAAATAGTCTGTAGCGGTCAAAATCCACTTGTGCTGGCTAGAGGATGAAGGGTGGATTTCCCCAATGAAGTCTAAAACCCATTGTTGAAATGGATTCTTAGTGGAAATGGGCTTGAGGGGCAGAGGCAACAACTTTTTCTTGCCTTCAAAGATCTAGCATTTGTGGCAAGAAGTTACATATTTTTTCACATCAGTAAATAGGGTGGGCCAATAAAATCCAGTCCTTAGGATTTTATTAGCAGTTGATTTCCAATACAAATGTCCACCACAATACCCTAAATGAAATTCTTTGAGTACTTTGTCAGTTTCTTCTTTGATTAGACAATTTAATAAAACACCTTCATGGTTTTTCCAAAAGAGAACATGATCTAAAATGCAGAACTTGGAAGCTTTCATTTTCAAAAATATTTTCTTAGTTCTAGATAATCCTGGAGGAGCTTTCAGGTTTAATAATACAAAAGATATGTCAGCATACCAAGGTGATTGTAAAAAGGCTTGATTGATCTGTGGAGTCACCATCTCCTGCTCATTATCCAGTTGATTTATGTCAAGGGCTTGAAAGTTAGTTTCAATCATGAGTTTAGCTAGTCCTTGTCCTTTTACTAGTTTTGTTGGTTTAATTTAAATATCATATTCCAATATGGTAGCTATCCATTCTCCCCTTTTGCCTTCAATGCCTTCTTGAGTCAGGATGTTTTTAACAACAGTGTTGGGCACATAAGCAATCACATGAGAGTACAAGATATAAACTCTAAAGTCCTTAATGGCCTTCACAAGGGCATATGCTTGTTTCTCCATGATTTTATATTTAAGTGGAACATCTCTAAGGGCTTTGCTGAAGAAGGCTATGGCTTTTTCACATCTGTGGTCATCTTTTTGGAGCAAGACAGCAACAATTGTATGTTCTGATGCAAATGAGAATATGATAAAGTCTTTGTCAAAATTGGGGCTTGTGAGGACTGGTGTTTGAGTCAAAGCTTTTTTGATTTCTTCAAAGGGTTGCTTAGCCTCTATTGTCAATTTAACCTTGGAGTCCTTTTTGAGCATGTTATTCAGCAATCTTATTAGTTCAGCTAGATTTGGTATGAATCTTCTAAGAAAGTTGATCTTTCCCAAGAAGGCTTGTAGTTCTTTAATTTTTTTGGGATGGGGGACTTGTAAGATGGCTTGTATTCTATCTGGGTCAATTCTAATGCCTTCTTTAGAGATGATATGGCCCAATAATTTTCCTTCTTCTAGGCCAAACAATGATTTCTTTAGATTTAATGATATACCATATTTCCTGCAAATTAGGAATACTTGCCTTAGATGATCTAGGTGCTCTTGATCTAATTTGGAGTAAGTTGTAAGGTCATCTAGGTAAACAACTAGAAAGTCATGGATCTCTTTAGCAAAAGCAATATCCATGGCTCTTTGAAAAGTTGCTCCTGCATTCTTGAGTCCAAAAGGCATTTTCACATATTTGAATGTTCCCCAAGGGGATGTGAAAGCAGTTTTATCTTGGTCATCAGGGTGCATTAGGATTTGATTGAAGCCTGAGAATCCATCTACAGTGATATCCTTGATGCACCCACTACCCTTTGCAGAATGTGATCCATTTTGGGCAAAGGGTAATTGTCCTTTAAAGAGACTTTGTTCAAATTTCTCAAGTCAACACATAACCTTATCTCCCCTGTCTTCTTTCTAGTGGGCACTAAATTTGAAACCCATTCTGAGAATCTAATTGGAGCTATAATTCCAGCTTCATACATTCTTTTAACTTCTTTCTCAATCAAAGGGAGCAACACAGGGTTGACCCTCTTAAGTTTCTGTTTGAAAGGTTTTTGGTTTTCTTTGAGAGGTATTGTGTGTTGGATTACTGCAGTATCATAAGACCTTAGGTCCTCATAACTCCATGCAAAGACATCTTGAAATTATTTGACCAGTTCAATATACTTGAGCTTTTGGTCAGGAGGTAGAGCTTTGGACAATTTTATAATTTTGGGATTTTCTGCAGTTCCTAGATTACAGTCCTCAATTTCTGCATTTAATGGCTACATTTTAGGTTTCCTAGAGATGTCATTTGAGTCAAAAATTTCCTCTAAAGGAGTGAGGCCTGTAGGTAGAAAGTTATCCTTCGGCTCAATAACTTCACATTCTGCTGTAATTGCATCCTCACCCTCTTTTTCATGAAGTTGTTGTAAATCTATTTTAGTGAACTTGGTGGGATGTAAAAGTTGGTTTGTTGTTTCAGCTGAGATATGTGTTTCAACTTTGTCCATTTGGTTGCTTTCCTCTATAGTGTTGGTATCCATTTTTGTGCTTGTGAACTCTTCTTTCAAAGTTAGGAAATTGTTGATTTGTGTATCATTTTCAAACACCTGCCAGTTTTTGACATTATCTGGCACTGCAAGTCTATGTTTTATTTCCGCAGTGAATAGGTGATTAGGCTTGAATGGAAATTTGTAAGTGCTTGGAAAAGTTTCTAGACTACGGGCATGCAAATTTTGATTCCTTGGAATCTTGGTCAGTTGGGTTTCAAGAAAGGTGTTGAGAATTTCCATTGTAGCAGCTCTATATGACCTCAGCCTAAGATCATTTGTGATGAAGTTACCCTTTATTTGTTGAATGATGAGGTCAGAGTCTCCCAAAATTGATATCTGAGCTGCACCTAAGTTTTTTATCACTTTGAGTCCTAAAAGGAGGGCTTCATACTCGACCATGTTGTTAGTGCACCTGAAATTTAATCTAAATGTGTGTCCCTTAGTGTGATCATCCTTCACATTATGTATCCAAACCCCTGCCCCTACTCCTAGCTTATTAATAGATCCATTAAACTCCAGATACCATATATTTTCTTGATTTGAACTGGTATTAGGAGCTTTTTCCATTTTCTCAGCAGGGATAGTTGGATTTACAGTGTCATAGAATTCTTTATGTGTGACTCTTAATTTATGTTTTCCAAGATTTCTTGAATCTAAACTGTGGATTCTTTGCCTAGGCATTGATCCTGACTTGAAGTCACCATTTTTACATCAGTTTGGGTTTGAATTTTAGTGTGTATAAAATAAAAGAGTCCATGTCTGAATGTATAGAATAAATGGGAAAGTTTTGGGGTTTTTCTTGACTACTTACCACATATTTCATCAAAGTTTCTCGGTATGGCCTTTTAGGCTAGCCAAAGGCTGAGATAGTGGCATAAGACATGTCTAATTACAAAGAGCCTTGTATCTTGGCACCCTCAGATTTGGATAACAAAATTCCATACTTGGGTGGAATATCAGCGACCACCACATCCATGAGAATTGTATTGGCTGGATATTGGACTAATGACACACATAGATCCTTGATTAAGCTTAGACACCAGACCTGACTGGAATCAAAGGAAAACAAGTCTTTGTATGGCCTTGTGATATCTAGGTCTAAATTTTCCATAATATATTTGGGCATCAGATTATGTGAAGCTCCTGAATCAAACATTGCATTGTGCAACACCTTGTCATGAATGTTTAAACTTACATAAAAGGGAGGGACACCTCCATCTAATGTTTTACCATTTGCTTCAGGGCCAAATATAAGTTCTAGTTGATCATCAAGGATATTTACTGAATATTTGTTTTCTGAAATTTGTAATGATCTGCTGATTTGTTCCCTAAAAACTTCATGCCTAGCCAATTTAGATAATGGGATGGACACTTTTAACTTACTTATTTCAGCCTCCATATTAAAGGGTTTTTCTTTTTGTGTTTTGATATTTTGGGCAACAAGGTTGTGTCTTTCAACTGAGTTTTCAACAACTGCCTCTTTTTTTGGAATATTATGATGAACTTGGGTTGCTTTCTCACAATCTTCCAAAGGTTCTTCTACAACTTCTCTGAATGGAGAGACAGATGTAGGGTGTTGTTTTGATTTACCTTTGTCTGCAACATCTTCAACTGTTGGACTACCTGGATTGGAAGTGGATTTAGGGATGATTGGTACATGGGAGTCCTTGAGCTTAGTTTTGGTAGGTTTCTTGATTGCCTTGTGCTTAGGATCATCAAGGATATCTATTCTCCTACTTATCAAGTTGTATTGCTTGTGGACTTCATACACAACTGTTTCATACCCTTGCTTAAAATCAAAGGATTCCCCTGATTTCATTTGACACTGACTAAGGGTATGAACTTCTTGGTCTTATTGAGTTAGGAAAATTGGTTGGCCACTGTTGAGACCCATTAGATTAATGTGGGGGTCCTCTGTTGGTTCACTAGATGCGGAAGCTTCTGCATAGTTTTCTTGGAAGGGAGGCCTTATGCTTTGGTCTGGACCAACTTTTCCTATATTGGGGTTTTGATTTTTTCTAAAGTTTGGATTTCTTGCATTGTGGTTTGGTTGGTTGTCCCATGAAGATTTCCTCTCAATAGTTTCCACTCTGTCTCCCAACCTATCCATGCCTTTAATAATTGCATCAAGTTTCTTCAAAGGCAGAGGGTTCCTCGTTGAAATTTGTTCTTCTTTTAGTCCTAGCTCGATTTCTTTTGGAAATTAGATTAGCTTCAACACTCACATCTATACTCTACATATCTTCAAGCCTAGGAGGAGCTCTCTCCCTGAGCTAGTAAGCCATGTCTGAGTCAAAATCATCAGGGAATTTGATCAATGCTAAGTCTGGTGGTGGTCTAAGATTTATGGGGATAGCAAGGTATGTATTGTTGAATTTGGCGCAATAATCTTGGACACTCTCTTGTGGGCCTCTTTTCAAGTTCTCATGTTCAGTTAAGATGTATAAAGGGTCCTTTTTCTTCTCCCACCTGTTTAGGTAAGTTTGATAAAGGGCATCTGGATTAGCTATTGTGTTTGCAGGGAGTGACTTGAACCATGCCCTTACATCACCAGTTAAGCTTTGGACAAAATTTTTCATCCTAACATCATTATCATCAATCTCATAGTTTTCAAAATAGTTTGTCATTCTCTTGGTATGTTGTTGAGCAGTGTAAGTTCCTGTACTATCAAAGTAGGTAATTTTTCCCTGGTAATCCTATGGCATAGCCCCTTGATTGGCAGGCAGCTGCAGGGGAGCATACCGATTTGCCATGTTAGTAGGGAAAAGTGGGACAACCAGAAGCACAGGGATGAGAGCTGAGATAAGTGCTATGGATGGATGGGTGGAAAAGCGATTTTGGAGTAATAAAGGTGAAATGGAAGAGGCTACAACAATGGGAAGAAGATTTTGAGAATTTGCTGCATGAGGTTTAGTTTGAATGGGTTTCTGCTGGGATGGTTCAAGGTTTGAATCATCATAACTCTCTTGACTTTCTGGTTTCCTAAGGCTCTTAGCAATCAGATTTGGATTGTCAAAGATAGCTGGAGGATTGGGGTCTGGGTTTGACCTTGTGTATCGAGTTTTCTTCTTTAGAGCCAGCTTCTAAGTATGTTTTGGTGTTTTCTAGGAATATTTGGAGGATACAATTTTTGACAATGTCTTGAAGGAAGCTATTGAAATGTAGGAGGATTTGGGTCCTTATTTCAGGGAGGTTTGAAATAAGGATGGCCAAACAAATATTTGAGAAAGTTGTTTAGACTCTAAGGCTAAATTGGATTTGGACTGAAGTACCTTTTATTTACTCTTGTGATTGCATAGCAAAGACAGTTTCAAAGGTTGCTTGGCTAACTTCAGGCTCCATCTGTAGCTTTAGACTTTAGACAGTAGTAACAGACATTCATTCAGTCCCCAGTGGAGTCGCCAATGATGTTATCACTCAGGTTGTTCCTCAAAGCTTGTGAGAAAAGGGAATACGACCGAGGTAACCACTAACCAATCTTTTGGATGCAATTTCTAGCCAAACTGCATTGAAAGAGGGCTCTCTCTATATAATTTAAATTTGTTTATTTGAAGTTTTATGCTAGTTATGATGTGCAGAGGTTTGTCTCAAATGGGTTTGGATGGTGATTTCAAATAGAGGTAGGATGCAACTCTGATAGAGTTAATTCCATTGGGCAATGGAGTCTATGAAGATGGACTGATGAGTGTGTTTCTGTGATGATGGGCAATACTACATAGCAAGATAATCAGTTTGGAACAATATTGAAAGCTAGTGATTGATGGGATGTAGGTTAGGGGATAAAGACTAGTCAAGAATCCTTTATCATGGTGGCAGAGGGAAGGTGCTTGAATATTTTCAAGGAGCAGTGAAGAATTCCTTGACAAGTTCAAAATGAAGGAATTAGTAGAAACAGAAGCATTTAAGAATTTCTATTTATGCTAATTGTGAAGAAAACATAAATAACAACAGGAATTGAACACAGAATGTATTTAAACAAGTTCTGGGCTATTCTTTTTCCCTGTTGTTAAGATTATGAAACATATATGAGATTTGAAAACACAGAAAACACAAAAACACGATTAGAATAACTTATTGAGCCAAAGAAAGACACGGGAATTCTATAGCAGAGTCCAGCATCATCACATCCACATTCAGAAGGTCCAGCAGCAATGCATTTCAATGTCCTTTGTATTAATAAATATCTGAGTTATAGCATAGTTCAACTAGGAGAATCACCAACCTCGAATACATTCTTTGGGGGGGTATTTATACAAAAAGAGAGTTTACAAAATATCTTAAGGATAAGATAAGGAGAAATAACTTCCTTCAGCTACTTTGTCAGAGAAATAAATGCAGAAATAAAGGTATGAGTTATTGTGGCTGTGCTGGTTGCTTTATTTGACAAGATATTTTAGACTTTTCACTCATGAATTCGGCTGGTAGTTATGTCCTTCATTTGCTTTCCTGCGTTGTTGTCCTGATCTGTTCACCTGTTCTTGATTCATCTTTAATGTGTCCCGATCCTCGCTTGAGCTCCTTCCTTCATAAATGCCACGTGTCTTACTCTTTGACCAGGTGTACATAGGCAAAAAGATGCAAATTTACTTACGCAAAACTTCCAGCATACTTTGCCACCACTGTTCTGTAGGCAACTGATGTCTTCGTATCTTTACCAGTATTTCATCAGCCTCAGCATACCTGTAAAAGTTAGGCTTGACTTCAAAAAGATGATTTATTTCATGTTCTATAAAAAACAAATTCTCCAACTTGTCATACAAGCTATGTCTGGAAGGAGGTCCTGTGTCTTCTGAGCTGTTGGATGATGCAGTGATATGATTTGTTACATACATGTTCACTCGATGAGCATACTGTTGATGTGATAACAGTTTTTGTTTGCTTGTTACTAAACTGGGTAGACCCTTCTGCTGCAAGTTTGTGAATTTCTTTGTGAAGGCATTAATATCCATTTGCATCTCTTGACACTTTCTTTCCAAAGTCTGTATAAGATTTCTCATTGTTAGCACCTTCTTTATTGTCAAAATGGTGCCTATCCTGTTAGTGATCTCTAAAGTTGCTAATTGTTCCTTAGTATTGGTGTTCAAAAAATGGATGAGCGCATTGGCCTGCTCATGCATATTTCCTAATGATGCCCATGCCCTTTGCATTTGAATTTGTGCCCTTCCTATTAATTCAATTTGTTCATACATTGTTTGAATTAATCACCATTGGTCAGTAATGGACTGGCCAATCTTGGTCCACAAAATCATTTTAATGTCTGCCAGAGGTTTATGCAACGTGAGATCATTTTCCAGTGATTTCACCTTGTTCTCTAGGGCCTTCACCTCTCTGGTCTTCTCTGCCACTGTTATTTTTTATTTGTCATAGCTCACTTCTAGCTTGGCTAGTCGTTCTTTTGTCTCTTTGAGCTCTGACATTTGAGCTTCTAGCTCTTTCACTGCCTTCATCATTTCTTCCATCCTCATGCTATTCTCAGGTTCTGTTGTTGTTGTTGTTGTAGCATCTGTAGGTTTTGTACCTATTGTTGATGCTGGCTCAGTGGGAGGGTTTGCTACTGTGTCTGTGGAGGGAGCAGAGACAATTTTTGGAGCTGTTTTGGGTGGCTGGGAGGTCGACTCTCCCTGCTTAGTTTCCAATGCTTTCTCTAACTCTTACTTTGTTTGCATTAGCCTTTGGTTCATTCTCATCAATAAATCCATGACATCCTCTTCTGCTTTTTCTTGTGCTAGTTCTGTTGTTTTGGAGATGCATGGTGATAGGCAGCTTCAATTGCTTTCTAAGGGAAGCAATATCTTCCTCCTTTTTGATCAATGCTTTGATGCCCTTGGCATCCTTGGGATCATGTCCCAACTCAACAATTATTTCTTCCAGATTCTTTATTCGGTTGTCTTTGGCTAGAGAAGAGATCTTAAATCCAATTGAACAGATGTATTACTCAATGACTCTTTTAATTGGTGGGCCGGCATTGCCTTATCTGCCAGTGTGGCATAGACCATTTCACCCGTTTGTTTGTGCAATTCGATTTGGTCCATTGGGTGAATGTCCTTGGCAAGGACCTCTAGATTGGTCTTTATGTAGTCAGCTGCATACTGTGGCTATTGGACCTTGGGCTTGAAGTGACTTAAAATCATCTTTTCCTCCTTGATGTCATAGGCTACCATTAGTCTATGCTATTTGGAGGGTGTCATCTTAAGAAACTGGTCATACAACTAAATTCTTAATGACTCATTTTTAGCCTTAATCTCCATGAATGATTGTTTGATGTCTGATGGTTTCTTGGCTTGTGATCTTGAGGAGGAGACTTCCATTCCATGCTGCCTCCTTCCTTCTTGCTTGTGAGAGCTAGCAGAAGTTTGTTGGCTGACGGCCCTCTCTTCTCTTGGGGTTTCAGTGATGTCTTCCACAGTGTCCTCTCCAGGAGGATCTACCCTTTGCCTCTTGGCCTCTTACTGCCTTGTTGACCCACTTGCAAGTGTGGCCTCTTCTCGGTCCCTTTTCTTAGTTCTCTCCTCTGGAAGAGGAGTCTGCAGCGCTGGTACCTATGGTGCTTGTGTCTGTAGTGAAGGGGCTTGCCCTTGACTATGTTCCTTTGAGGTAGTAGGTTGTTCTTCCATGGTTTCTTGTTCTTCCACTACCAACTCCTTGCCCTTTGCTGTCCCTGTTGTTGGTGTAGTCCTTTCCTGGGCAACTTGTTGTGCAGTTGTGGTAGTTGATGATATTTCCCCAGTTTGCTGTGGCTTTTTGAAAGACACCTGCCCAAAAGATTCCAAGTCAAGAGTTTTTTTTCCAAATATTTCATGTTTTGTTCCATTTTTTCTTCCTCAGTTAACTCTTCAACTAGTGTGCCCTCCAACCACTCATCTTGGTTGGCATACTTTTCTATGTTAGGGATGATGTAGTGTTCATAGGGTGCTAACCTATATTTTACCCTTCTTGCATTGATAAAGCCATATGGGTCATAGGGTACCCACCAAAAGCTTCTCTTGAGTCTGAATGTTTGACCCAATAGTTCATTAGCATCCTTCCATCCCTCTTTCTTGTTCATAATAAAGGGGCCTAACTGGTCTCTGAATTTCAATTGGGCCTTTTTCTTTGTGCTATGGAAGTGACTCAGATCTGAATTGATGAATTGCCTGAAATATTCCAGGGCAAACAGTCTCATTGGCACATATCTGGGCAGCCTATAAGGGCATAGCTCACAACCATATATCCTCAGAATAGTGTGATTCTGGTAAAAGTACCAGTCACCTATTTTATAGTTTTTGGAGAGATGTAGTATTTTTTGCATATCATGTGTTAGTCTGGGAGGAGGAGTTCTCATTAAGGGAGAAGAGACTGGGTATACAAATAAATCAACAAACTCACAATAAGAGTAGGGAGAGCTGCGAACATCATAAAAGATTGGGGTACAAAAAATCACAAACCTCCTTTCCTCTTTACGGTCCAATTTTCTAATGGGGAATTGGAAGATATCTAACTAGTAATATAAAAATAGATGATAGATATAGGAAGAATATTTGAATATTCCCTCCCTATCTAGCCTCAACAATTGGTCATGCATATTGTTAGCAATAAACTTGGCATAGTTGTATTTGACAACAGGGGGCTGCCCTAGGGTAAAGATAGACATCATAACCAGTATGGTTTCATCAATATGCTCACTTGTCTTGAACCCCAACACAAAAGATATCATATCAACCACTAATCTACCCATTTCAGTGAAATAGGCATAGTGAAAAGGAGGTGGCTCCTTAGGATGGCTATTTGCTCTCATGAACACTTTGGAAATTTCCGTTATCTCTGAGCTGGAGAGTTTGGGACTTTCATCCAACAAGTACTTCATGGTAAGAGGAAACTAGAGGTGGGTTGGTTTGAAGTTCAGCATCTGATTTATAGAGTTAGGAGTAATATAAAAAAGAGTAGTCCCAGATGGAATCTTAACTGCCCTGTTTGTTGGTTCATAGTTCTCACAACATAGGTGAATGATCTCAGGGAATATATTCATAGAGGGGAGGTAGTAGCTGGGTACGTTTGATTCCCAAATTCCATAAACATCATCTTGATTTAATTAACTATTTCTGAGCCCATAGACTGCTTGAAGGTGGTTTTGGTAGCCTACTAGGTCTTGGATTAGATAATCTCTATCAGCCAAGGGCAAATGTTCCAACTCTTTGTGGGGTGCATTGAGGGGAGTGATGTTTAAGGCCACTGGACCTTCCATGGATAAGCTCTATTGCTTTTAAAATTGGAACTTTTGAATTTGTGCAGGCAAAATGGGCAGAATGATGGCTCTGTGGATTTCTCCGGGATTTTCACCGTTGAAACTAGTTTGTTGGCTTCAATTTAGCTTTGTGGATTGAAGGCAGCTGGAGAAACAGGAGCTATGGGCTTATTTGACAAAATGGGCTTCAAATGTGGGCAAAAGGCAGCTTTAGGGGTTTCTTGGAGAGCTTGCAGGGCCGAACAAGCTCAATTTTAGCTCACTGTGTGATTTTGTGGTGAATTTTAGCAAGACAGAGGTTCTGGGATAATTTGGGCAGCAACACAGTGTTCTTCTTTTCAAATTTATAGGTTCTGTGGCCAATTTTACAGAGAAAAGCAATGAAAAATAGGGTCGGGGGCAAATTGTCATAAATACCTGTTTTCTCGGCGGAATGGCCAATTTGCAGGTGACCAGGTGAGCCGAGGGGCCGAGCTGTGTAATAAACTTGCTAGTTGGCAGACTTGAACGGTCAAAAATGGTGTTTTGCACGTAATTTTGCATGCACAGGTCGCTCGGAAAAAACTAAGGTAAGTGGTAAAAACAAATATTTTCACCCTTTTTACCCGAAAATTTTGACTTTGGCGGGTTAGGGGGGCTTTTTTGGGATGATGTCAGTATGACGTCATTTTTGTCGTGTAGCAGGGTACGGATCCTGACATGGGAGGTGACGTGGCATATGACATGGTGGGTGACATCATGGGTGACATGATCAAGTGACATGGGCATGATGTCAACAGGGAGGCGGGCGGGTGGTAAGTGGTATTTCCCGCATCGCTTTTGGGGGGAAGTGGTTTCGGGGGAGGGGGCTCCGAACACACCGGGCGCTTGACACACATCCTCGATACGGCGGAAATACCGCCCATCCCCCGGACACTATCGATGAGCAAGTTGGGGCTTCCAAAATCGCCAACCACCGTCGAATCTGGGAGCGGCGATCAGACGGTTGGTAGGCGATGGAGGTGGTGGTCAGTTAGCAGCGGGGGACCCCGTTTAATTTTTGTGATTTGTAATGTTTTTTGGTGCATTTTCAGACTTTGGAAAAGTGGGTTTTTTGGGAAAAATTGTGGGTTTTTGGCTATTTATTTAGCCAGAGGCCAAATAAGTCCCGATGGGCACATGGAGGGTTGTTATTGGCCCCTGATGGACCAATAACTCCCTAGCAAAATGTTAAAATATGGATATAGTTAGCCAAGGGTCGAGGTATTAGTTTTTTTAGGGATTTTTGTGTTTTTATACATAGTAAGGGAGAGGAATGTATATAGGAGCTATATAATAAGGTTAGTAGGTTAATATGATTATGTGGGATGGGTTTGTGTGGTTTAGGCTAAGTTTTATAGAGTGAAAACTTAGGCAAGGGGGGAAATGAAAGGGTGACAAGTGGTGAAGTTTAGGAAACTTTGGAAAAATAGGATAAAGACCTTTTACACAAGAAATGTGGCTTGTTTTGCCTAGGTGAAAACACATTTCACTTAGTTTTGCTATGGGGTGAAGTGGACTAAAGGTAATGAGCAAATCTCATTGCCCTTTGGGGGGAATGTTAGAAAGTGTTTCTTGGGAAAATGGGGAGGGGAATTAGTCATGCTCCATTTGTTTTGTAGCCACCTTGCCATGGTACCTTATGATTTTATGAGATGAAAACTTGTTCCCAAGGAGCAAATTGCTCACAAACCATGCTTCTATACCATCAAAACTGCCTACCCAACCTAGCATAGCTAACATTTTGTCTTCATTTTCATTGGGTGCACTTGAAGTAGCAAACCCTGATTCTTCTCTTTTGTTTTAGCTGCCCTCCTATCTAAGTCTCTCCTTATTTATTCCAGGGCTCAGATTAAGCTGTTGAGAACCTTTGCTTCTCTACCTGACTACTTGCCTGCCAGGCTTAAAATGTTTGTGCATACCTTTATTCTCTATTCTAAGACAAGTAAATTCAAACATGATCTAGCTAGGATTAGGCTATCTGGCTAATCATCAACTGTGGCAAGAGTTAACCACCTATACATAGTGAAAATTCATCAACATATGGAACCTTTATAGCATAAAAAGGATGAACATATTTGGAAGTTCTCCAGTCAATCATGAAAAATGAAACCTATTGGTATAGGAAGCTAACAAGAGCACAAGTCCATACTGGCACTTGTTGTATCAAAGAGGAGGAATCACCCAACCTATGATGAAAAGGATAGTTACCAGGCTTTACGATGCCGGAATACATCTCTAGCCTAGAATTCTAGGTGCTGTGCATTAGGTTCCAAAGAATTTTTATGCTCATTGAGGTTTATTTTACAGTTGATATTTCTTAAGAAGTTTTCCTTTAAGGTTCACCGCATGATGTAGATATATAGTTCCTAAATATGCAATCTAAGATGATAAATAGTCATTTACTTTCTTTTTGCAATGAAAATCCTAGCTAATAAGGAAAGAGAAGTAAAATTCTTTCAGCATAGAGCAGAGAGCACACACTAAGATGCACTGTCCTAAATCAATTTTCACATGCATTCTAAATGCAAATGCACATGCATGTATTTTTTTTTCCGTTTCCTTAATGTGAGAATGACAAAAATAAAACTAAGTACAGATCTAAACTATCTTTTCTCAAAGCGACACTTTAGCAATTTCTTGTTCAAAAACAAAAGGAAGACGAAGACGACACTTTCAATTTCGACTTGAAAACTGCTTTCGACACTTCAAAGAATTGATGATTCAAATCAAATACAATGGAAAAAGTGTAATTGACTATCTAAAAGAGGAAGACTTTATGACACTATTTTCTTTGACTGAAAATGACACTTGTGACACTTTCAAATCAGAAGATGACAGTTCGATTAAGCTACTTTTTGCAAAGGAGAACTGTAAATGATGAAAGATACATAAAAAAAAAATTCATAATTATTTATCAATGGAGGTTGAATAATGTAAAGGAAGAGAGTTTGAATAGTGATATACTGATAATAGATAGCAAAACCACTGAATAAAGCTGAAGACAATGAAGAAAAAACCAAGATCTGGAGGCAGAAATAGCCTCACTCAATCATCACACCTGTAACATAGGGAAATAGGGATGCATCTCACTTGCAAAACATGGGAGGTGCGATGCATCTAGGTTGCCAATGAGAGATAGTGCGATGGTCCATGGATGAGACTGAGCTTGGTTTTCACTCACAGTTTGCAGCTAATTTCAGGGATTTAGGCTGAGTTAATGATAGGTAGTAAACACAAAGTACAAGGGCTGATCTAATGAGGTTATTTGAGCTACCATCAGGGAACTTAGGATGTTTTCAAGTCAGATGTTCAGTTCATAAACCAACCCAAATATTGACTGAAGCAGGGTTGATCTACTTTGCAGTTGCGTAGTAAAAGTAGTTCGAAGGCTAGCTGGCTTAACTTTAGGCTCCGTTTGTGGTTTATAAAGCAAACAACAGTGACTAACAATCAAACTATTCGCTCCCCAGCGGAGTTTCCATTTTTTTATCGGAAAAACTAGTGTCCATTCAGAGCTTCTAGTCCCACTAAGACAGGTAGCTATCTTAGAAACAAACAAACTAAAGTTACTTGTGTTTTCCTTTATGAGAGATAGATGAGAAGAGAAGCAGAGAGTACCAACCTCAGTCTTTCACTGGGCTCCTTGCTTGTTTCCTCCCTCCTTTGACAAAAGCTTCGCCACTCTTTCCTCACTTGTCCCACTTCAAAGAACACCTGTAGAGTCAAAGAAGCAATAATACCATCAAAAGCATAGAGATCTATAACCATAAACAATATAGGATCAGATGTATATTAACCATACAAATGCATACACCAATACAAGATTCAGAAATATACAAGAATATGGAGGAAAACTCAAATAAATTTATTGATAGAAGTAGTAGAAGAGAGGCTTACAACCCAGCGGTCTAACCCAATGCTATCCTCCCAGCGTGAAAGCCCTCTTCACCTCATGAAAAGCTAGATCACCCAACACTATAATTTTTCACAGAGAAACCAACAAAACTTCCTTACAAAATACAAAGTTCTAGCCTTTGGATCTCTAAGATGAGGGATCCATATATAGATATTTGCAGGTGGGTGAGTCAACTTCTAGGATTTTGATTAGTGTAATTTCTTTGATAGTTCTTGGTTCTACTTAGAGATTTCATGATCTCTTACTCATCCTTAGGCGAATTCATAGAGGCAAGTGTCAAATGGGCAGTTTCTAGAAGATTCTCTGGGTTTCCACCTAGCAAACTGCCTCTACCATTTGTTTGCTCTTGCTCATCACACCCTGCAGAAGGGATTTTCAATAGGCATCACACCCTCTATATGTAATAGGTGAGATGCATCGCACCCTCAGCATGGAGCAGTCTGTATGGTCCAGTTTTGACCAGTTCTGAGTAGTTTTTTAGGGAGAACTTCCGAGAAAGATGTAATTAGCTGACATTGTTCCTTTAGGGTATGAAACAACACTTTTAGGGGTTTAGAAGCCCTTGGTTTATGGACATATGTGATTGGGGTTGCAGTTCCCAAATATGTCTATAACAATGTGAACATGGAACTGTTTGTTCTAGTCGGGGTAGACCCAAATCAATGTAATTACTAGTTTTTCTTTCATTATGTTGAGTGCACTCTCACATTCTTCTAGCCACATGAATTGCCCAACCTATCGGTGCAGTAATCGAGGCATAGTTGCAAATAAACCTCATGTAGTACCCGATATGTTCGAAGGTGGATTTGAGCTATTTTACACTTGCAGGTGGCTCCATATTCATGATCGCTGCAACCTCAAAAAGATCTACACATACCCCTTTGCACACTATGTGGCCCAAAAGTGTGCCAAAAGGGAATACAAACATGTAGTAATTCTTTAAATTTTGCGAGATCTATAGTTATATACATTAATCAAACTTGATTTTGAGAATGGAGTGCTTCCTCATCATACTATAGATTGTTGAGTCATCCATATAGACTTATAGGAACATGTGGACGTAACCTCTAAAGGCAGAAATCACAATTATTGACAACACCGCAGGTGCATTCTTGAGACTGGATGGCATAACATGATAGGAATAGGATCCCCATTTCGTGGTAAATGTAGTTTTCTTCTTATCCTCTTATGCGATCCTAACTTGGTGATAACTAAATAGTCCATCCGTAAAAGAGTAGGCTTCATTCCCCGCTACATTATCTAGAACTTCACCACTGAATGATGTAGAAAAATGATCATGCACAAAAGAGTTGTTCAGATTGCGGTAGTCCACATAGACCCTTATCTCTATAGCTTCTTTCTTTTTTCATATCACAATCAGACTTACCCACTCTACCTCGTCCACTAGAAATATAAGTCCTACTGCTAGCATCTTGTCTATTTTTTTTACTTTCTCCTTAACCCTTGGGTTAAGTGGGTATGGTCGATGTATTACTGGCTTTGCATCTGGTTTTAGCATGATTTTCATCTCCCCTATATCTCCCTTGATCCCCTTCAGTTTTTCGACTGATGAAGCGAACAAGTCTTCATATTCTCTTGGGAGGTCGAAAATTTCCTTTGTAGTGTACTTATCCTAAGAATCTCCAATTGAGGCTAACTTGGGTTTGTCATCAGTCTCGAAGTTATGTTTCCACAAATTCAATGGGAGTAAATTTGGATCATCATTGACATGTACATCCTTGATATCCCTTTCCCCTTCGGTTTCGTGAAATGACAAATGTCGTAATTCCTCCAGATCATCTTTATCCGGGTCTTTGTCCACCTTCCTATAGGCTATTACTTCATGATATCTAGACTTGTAGATATTTTGTAAATTCTTATGATCTATGTACACCTCCATTAGCTAACTCGAGATGAGAAGAATACACTTGAAAGCCTGCAACACCTCAATCATCCTCTTTTTTTAGTCTAAAAATCAAAAGCTACTAACAAACTAATCAACCAAATTGTCCCAATCTCTAGTATGTTTCCTTATTTCTTCTTGTACATACCAAGATTTTGGAAAGGTTCCCAGGGTGTGTATAAAACAACGCGCAAATAACTCCTTTGGAACTCCTTCCCAATCCCATCTCTCCTTACGATTTTGTAAATGTTTTCAAGGATGAGAGTCCCCCTTGTATTTGACAAAATATTGAGCATACTCTGCCACTTGTCTGAATATTACATCCATGGATATTTTGATATTCTCCCATTCTTGGAGGTAGTTATGGTGAACTCCCCACCATATTGGCGGTGTCACTTTTAATGCGACATTTAGTAGAGGTACTTTATGTTCTTCAATAATCGTTGCATCAATCTTGTTGATAAATGAATTTACTGAATCTATACCATTAAAGATAGGGAAATCTCGTACCTCAGTGCATTTCCAATTGATCCAACATATTTTGGCGCAATGCCTAGTGTTCATTTTATATCTACCCTGCTGCCAACTATCCCCATTTCCATTGGAAGGGTTGGTCCCTATCACCTACTGGACCCACTTTGGTTGTGGCCATCTTTGTCCTTCCCACTGAACTTCCTTCCATACTTTCTCCCTCTTCCAGATGTCTTAACACCACTCCTACTTGGTGTAATTCCTTTTTTCACCTTTTAACTGCATGCATGTCCCTTAGCCATTTCTACACTATCCCCGCTCAATAGAATCCTTCCGTTTAGGTCCTTCCCTTAGTACTAGGTGTTTACATTGTCATGCTTAGGTTTTGGAACACCAACAAGCCCTTTTCCACCATTAAAACCTTAATCCATAGGGTAACCTCTTTCTGTAGCTTCCCTTGCAACCCCAACTAGAACACAACTTCAACTTAAAAAAAATATTGATGAATTTCTACTACAAATTCAATAGTATACCCTTCCACTGTGGTCTGTACCTAGAAATATACCACTCTTGTCAGATTTGTATCAAGGCGATGTAGTGTAGGGAGATCTGCTTGAGTCCAGGTGCAACGAGATGGGTTTTGTCAATTGGAAATTCCTTTCACTTGCAATGTTTGCAACTAGTTGTAACGTTCTTCTAGGAACTTGCACCAAAATATCTCATACTAATCACTAGGCGGCATCGATTACAAGATTTCTTCTCCAATAGTTCGCCAGCAAAGTTGAGCTTGCTGAGAAAAAAAACTGGTCCACTTTGTCATTCCACCAGTTTGGAAGTTCTTTCTTAAAGATCCTTTATACCATATTCCAAACCCCCTTTTCAAATTTTAGGTCCTGACAACAGAGTCATTTGTTGGCACATAATAGCAACAAGTTTGAGACCCCGATTTTAGTCATAAGGGCCAACAAGGCTTTGTTGTATTCTAGCACAACGCCATCATTTTCACCTTACCCATAATGGATAAGGAGTCTCACCCAAATCATGTCATGACCTTGGTTAGATGGGGGTTGAGATCTAGTATCACGAAGAATCATATTAGAGAATCGAGAACAGAGAACACTAAATCATACTACAAGGAATTATGTTCGCAACATGCCATATATACTATAATAGAGAGACTACTTAAAATATGAGCATACATAAAAATCTTAAAGAACCACAATAACATGCAACTAACACACAATTGTCCCAATAGCAGTCTTCATAATTTAACTGAGTGGTGAATACCTTACATCAGGCTTATGACCTCTTTCTCAACATAAAAATACACAGGTTTATGGACTGATAGATACAAAGTAGTCTCATATCTCTGCAACAACAATGGTAACAACATCAATAACAAAAAAAACCATTTGTGGTTCTCCTTTCTGCCTTTTGACTCATCTTTGTGTGACAACTTGATATGCCAGTTCCTTCTCCCTTGCTTAGATTTCCTTTCTCTTTTCTTGCCTGGTTGTATCTAATCCTTCCCGCCATTCCTCTGCATTTTCTACTCTTCTATGATTTCCTTCCTTTTACCGGGTTGTTATTCCCGCAACCCTCCAATTTGTTTCTAGTAGTGTCAACATTTCAACAAATTCATTTAAGAAATATCATTATCATTTAAGAAAAAAATTAAATAGATACAAGAATAGTTCATGCATTGTGGATGGTTCCCTATTTAGATGATAATATTTCTTCCCTCTAACCTTAATTATAATGTAACAAAAATCATGGAAGGTGTGTGCACCAAAAAAGTAATATAATGAGGCCATTGTCTATTCACCCTAATATTAATGGTAATATTGAGGCCATATAAAGTAGTTTGATAGGTTATTTATTTTAGAAAGAGCACATCCAAAGTATGATTTGGAAGTAACGATGAGTCTTAGAAACTCCATATGCATGTTTATAGCTTCCATTCTTAGTTATATATCTATTACCAATCAACTCCAAGGAAACCACAAGTTTGGAGGAGAACCCAAGGCACTCCTTCTCAAAGATAATTCTAGAGTGGGGCAATAAAGTCATTACAAATCCTAGGATAGTAGTGAATACACTTCAAATTCTAAATATTTTGGAAAAAAATACATTGATTGCAAGATATATTCTACATCCAACCGAAAGGACATGTTAGGGGATGGGTTGAAAGAACATACTTAACAATCCAATAGGTAGTAGAACATAAATACTTTGAAACATTAACCAAATAAATGATTATTGAACTTACCTATTGCATGGACCAAGTTGTTGGAGATGACCTCCAACTCATTGAAGATGGTTTTGTCTTCATAGATCCCTATAGCATAAGGATCCAATTCTTGTAGAAATGGGTTATGTATTCCTCTCGATATGAAATGCTTATTAGGACCATGGAATCTTAAACTACCAATTTGAAACTCTAAGTGGAGTACCACCCCTAGCTAAATTGATTGAATGATTTTGATGTTATCCCATCACTTCATTAGTTTTTTAGTGGTCATTGGTTTCTCTATAATATTAGGCTTTCACTGGTAGCTCACAGTGTCAATCCATTTAGATATCTCAAATCTACTTACTAAGTTTGACCTATTTTTGTTATCAACAATAACATCCCTCCATGAATGTCAATAAAGAGGGATAATATTGGCATTTATTGTTCCAAGTATTTGTTTAAAATACTTTCACAGGCCTTGTTCATGAGAAAGTCAGTGAAAGATAAACATTGTAAACTTTTACAGTATTGAACAATTTCTCCAAAACCTTCAAGTAGAGGTTGCCTATCACATTATCTAATTTGTTGGGATCAATATATACATTATAAACAAGTGAGAAGATAGAAATTTAGTTTCTTTCAATAATAACCAAAGTTTCATTTATCATTTGACAAAAGAAGTTAGTACATAGGTGGGGCTAGGCCAACCCCTTACAAATAATGATAAGGGCTTACTCTTTTGTAGTTCCTTAACCAAAAGGTTCTAATTGAAAAACACATAGCTCCTTTAAAGATATGTAGGTTTAGGCAATTGCTTCAAGCACTCAAACTTCAAGAAAATCCAATATTTGTAATTTTTTACAATAATAAATCCATTATGCACACTCCTCATTATAGAGTTGGGAAGAGGGAGAATTCTTGACTGATTCCAACCTTGTAAATGAACAACCTTGCTTACTCATTAGTTAGACTCTCAACCACTATTTGAAGAGGTATATGTGCCCTGAATTAATGATGATATATCAACATGAGTTATCAACAATTGAGCATAGTTTCCATGGATCTCATGGACAAAATATGGAGAGACTCTTTGAATCTTAGGAAACATTTTCTCACAATCTAATTAATCTATAGGTAGTAGGCCTTCAATGTTTTCCATTTACTCGGAAATCTCACCAAAAAAGTCAACCATTGAAGAATCAATCCTATGCTAAATCACACCTACCTTATGATTTTTAAGTTCTTTGCGAGATTTCACCTATGACCCTTAAAGCTAGTTCCCTTTAGCACCTTGAATGGTGGAATAGAAGGCGGTGCAATAGGACGAAAACTCCATTCCCCTTTACCTTTGTCAAGACCTTTAGAGACACCTGTAATCTATACCCCTCCTCTGACTCAACATGAAATTTTGTTTTTTCCCACTTCTTTTACAAACCCCTTCAAGGGCATCCTCATAGGAAGATCTTGTGGCTGAAATATTATGAAACAAAATGGGGCAGACTATCTCTTTACAGGGTTTCAAGGGATGGGTATTGGAAAATAATTGTCTTATCCTCTATAACCCTTAAGACCTTCTCAACACATAAGTGAAACAACAATTTGATAATTGCACCAAAAGATAGAACTCAACATTCAAGGCCAAACTCAAATAGAAAGAATCACACCATGGATTAAGCATTGGAATTAGGTTTTGGTAGAATCAAGGACTTCCTTTCAAGACAATGAACTTGATTTTAGAATTCTCAAATGTAAGGTTGAAACCTACATGAAAAAGGGGATATTTCAACGTTAGCCTTTGCAACCTTTTCCCAAGATGAATCTATTTAATGGACTATTTTGGATATGTTAGCTCTTGGATTTATAGAGTACCCAATCATTGCTTTTGAAGCCAACTCCCTAGATCCAACTAAAATTTAGTCCTATTGAATAAGCAACCTAAAAAATCCTATTAATAAGAGACATTTTTCCTTCCTCGTGATTTATTTACAACAAACTTTAGTGCCTCTCCTTTCTTATCTTCCTCTTCCATTCCCCAAAAAAAACTCATTAATCTTATATCATAAACACTCTATATAGGTAAGCATTGTAATCATTTTCCTCAACTCATGGGGTACCTTTACACCTCAACCCATGTAAGTGGACCTAAGTCCATGGTACAACCCATCACACTCTAATATGGTTTTAATTGTCTCTTCAAAACTAGGGCATACAACACCTTACAATGTGAAATGGTTAAGCCATATAAAACTCGTGCACTTTTTGCCTTCATGGAACATATTCTAGCTAGTGTTAATCAAACACAATGCGTGAACACCACTAACACACACCAAAATTCCAAGATAACAGTAAAATGTGGCCCACACCCAAGCACTTAGACTACACCTCCATAAAATGCACCTTAAACTTTGGATGTCCAAAAAATTTACTATTCTAATCCAATATGGCCTATTTGTTAGATTTGTGTAATTTTATATTTATAAAATCCTTGCATCTCCTTAACACCCCATGAGAAATATACTCCAATAGTCACCTTCCAATTTCCAATACCTCCTCTTGAAACATGAAAAAACTAGCTATATATGTTGCAACAACCTTGCTACCCTCTTTAGTGGGTTGCATATATATTTCACATTTCTTATTCATCTTGCAAAGTGGTAGCGCAAGGAGAGGCTATCAACTTTGATCAAAGAATGTTCACATAGTATCACTGCCAAGTTTCCTTTCTGCAACTTGTCAAATGTCTTAAGTAAGATTCACAACTTCTCATAGTGCATAACTTGCTTTTATACACCTATAAATGAGACCACAACCCCTATAACTATTCGTTCTCTTCAACCCTTGTTAGAGTCATCTTGGACATGCACCCATGCCTCGAGTAGAACATAACACTAGCATCCAAAATGTGCATGCTCATTCCATCTTTTAATGCCTCGTGGAAACCACATCATCACACTATTTAGAAATGTTTACATCTTAAGGCAAAGCACCTACTTTGCTTATGAAAACATAAACCATGTAAGTGACTAGGAGAGGACTCTATTTTATCAAGATAAAAACATATGGTCTTACAAACCCATTCACATAATAATTTGAATATATTTAACCTAGGGTGCATACTGCACTCCTTCAAAAATTTTCATATGACTTTTAAGAAACTAACACTTGTTTTTAATTATTAAATCGACCTACTATATACTCTTTCTTTTTCACCCACTTAATATGAAAGAACACTTAAATATTTTCAATACAACCAAGTTAAGAGTACATGTTTCCTTCTGAGAGGTCTCACATTCAAATTCCAAAAATAGAGTATGTCCACCTCCATAAACTTGCATAAAAACAACAATCTTGAAATTAAATTATTATTATTATGATAAATATGCCAAATATGCAAAAAAATGTTTTAAACACAACAAAAAAATTTCTCAAGGGCATTAGTTTCTAAAATACAACTAAAAACATACCATCAAGGAGAAAAAAAATGTATAATGTATTTAAGTAAAAATAATATAATGTATTTATAAAAAAAAATAATATATTTATAAAAAAAAATGTAATTATTGTTTTTTCAAGAGGGAAAAGTTTAGCATATTTGAAAATCCCTCCTAGCCCCAATCTTTGTTTAAGTTCTAGAACATTTAGTATATGTTTACTTTTCACAAGGCCGAAAAATGAGATTTAAGAGAGTTTCAAATTAGGGTTATCGAACCCAACCAACTGATCTTCACTCCATTGATTGCGTCAAGGTATGTTCCATTTTCAATTTCATTACATTTTCAGTGTTCCACATTGAGAGGAGATTCACTGCATTTTTAGTTTTCCAGTTAACTCCCTTGACCGGGCACTTGCCTAAAAGCATCCGCTTGAAAAGTATTGTAAGAGAAAGGTAATGGGTTGGGCCTCCCATTCATGCTCCTAGGGTTCCAATAGTTAAATCCCTCAACCAGGCACCTGCCTGAAAGCATCTACTTGAAAATGATCGTAAGAGAAAGGTTATGGGTTGGGCTTCCCACCCATGCTCCTAGGGTTCCAGTATAAAGATAAGATTAAGGTTGTCCAATCTAATTCCAACCCAAGTGGTTAGAAAATGAAGGATGATAGATTATGTTTTGGGGGAGGTGATCCAATGGCACATGCACAACTTTCTCTTATGCTGGTCGAACACCTTGAAAAACTTTCTTAGATACTAGGTTCGGTCATTTTGATCCAACTGATGCCAATCAACTTCCCTAAATAGATTGATTTGCAGTAACAATATAAAAGAAACATGCGTTAACTATTTGATTTGCTTGGGGCTGTTTCATGAGGAGGAATGGAGGGAACACGGGATAGATGGACTGCTTGGGCATACATTTAAGCACTTGCTCCGCATTATGAAAAGAAGGATGTTATAGGTTTCATATTGGTGATTGAACATCTTCGGTTTCAAGCTGTTTCTATTCGAATATGTTTGGAGTTTCCCTATGCAAGCGCCTATAGAGGGTTGTTATTCCTGGATTAGATGACCAAAACTTGCCTTAGATACTAGATTCTTGGATAAGGTTGTTGTTCGACAAACTTGCTTAGATGCTAGGTTCGGTCATTTCGATCCAGCTGATGCCAATCAACTTCCCTAAATAAATCGATTTGCGGTAACAACATAAAAGAAACCTGTGTTAACTATTTGATTTGCTTAGGGATATTTCATGAGGAGGAATAGAGGGAACACATGATACATGGATCGCTCAGGTAGAGGATTAAGCGCTCGCTCTACATTATGAAAAGAAGGATGCTATAGGTTTCAAATTGGTGACTGAACATCTTCAGTTTCAAGCTGTTTCTATTTGAATATTTTCATAG
This sequence comes from Pinus taeda, assembly GCA_000404065.3. Taxonomy (NCBI): domain Eukaryota; kingdom Viridiplantae; phylum Streptophyta; class Pinopsida; order Pinales; family Pinaceae; genus Pinus; species Pinus taeda. Next base: position 121,528 of record APFE030147155.1, read on the forward strand.
TTTCCTTACGCAAGTGCCTATAGAAGGTTCCACACCACCAGTAAATGCTTCCATTGCTATACTAAGCCATTTTCATCACTAGCTTATCCTCAAGTTTATTTATATGTTCTATCTCATGGTTTGATATTTAGACTGTGGAGAATTTGGCCGCACTATACATGGAATATGTATTCTATTTTGTTGCCATATATGTGTACATCTTCGAATGCATTTCTAGAAATTATGTAAAAAATATTCGAATATAGAGTAGTATTATTGCAATGCCCCCTTGCCTTTGCCTTCAATTTTTTATATTTGTGGTGCTCAAAGAAAATCGGAGTAGAGGAGATTGCATAAAACCATGCACTTGGGATTGCAAATTTTCATGAATTAATATTTACTGTTCCACACAGTTGATGCTATGATTCCATTCAACTTGACTATGGAGAATGATCATTCTCACCTCGTTAAACCTATTCCATAATAAGATAAAACAAAAATTCAAAAGAAGTTGTGTAATGCACACTTTAATTCTCAGATCTGCAGATAAACTAGTTCCAGGGAAAATACATAGATTTGTTTGATGCAAGATCATTCCACCCAGACACACTCCACTGCCTGATCTCACTTCTCTGATACCATGTTGAAAAACCTTTTATGATCTACAGATAATTACTTGTGATATTATTTACCATTATTTTAGCTATTCAATTTTCATCAAGTAATTATACATAAGAAATTTAACCAATACTATTATAGCTATAGTCTAAGATATTTTACTTGAAACATAGGAATGCGTATATGGGAACAAAGGAAAATTTGGTTGTAGATGCTGCAACTAGATCTTGCATAGCTGTGATAACACAGGTACAACTTCTTTTCTTCCTACTTTGTCCTATTGATTTGGATTTTCTAGCCAAATTTTGGTATTTTGACTTGTACATTTCTTGCTCAAATTTATACATAAACACTATGTTATGTGGTGGTTTATTTTGTTTTGGAAAGCCACTGGACACATCTGCTTGGATGTAAACTAGCACATTTGGGAAATCAAAGGGACTTTGGAAAACTCTTACTGAGGGTTCTTGGAAAGAGGCATTCAATGGACTTGGTGTGTCTTTACTCCTAATATGAAATCTTACTATATAGGTACTATTAACACCACACTGTCTATTTAGTTTCTAAGTTAAAACTTTCCATTCTACATTTTTATATCCTTTATCCGTTCTATTTTACTTGTTTATCTCGGATTGATATGTTCTTTGTCTTCTAATGGTTTGTTTTATTTCTTACTTAGTATGGAAAAATGCATAATTGAAACTAAACTGTGAAAAATATATAAATCCAGAAAAAACCCTCTAACTAGATTTCCTCATGATCAAAGCCTATGGCTTTAATAAAATAGGCTTGCAACTTTAACAATAGAAAAGCTAGAGAATCATTGTAGGTTGAACATGGCTTTAAGAAATATATAGCATCAAATCAACACCTATGAGTAAATGCAGATGCAACTTAACAACATACTAACATTTTTATGTATATTAAGTCATTTTCCTTTTAATCTTGGGGTTTGAAACAATTTATTTTCCCATTTAGATGAATTTTCTTAAAACCATGCAACAAATTTTGTCTTATCTATGGCAAAGATTTATACTTTGTTTGACCTAACTCTGTGTCTTCCCACACTAGTCACTCTTTTAAGGATTCAATTTATCATTGTGGTAATATTTTTTTTATTAGTTGGTTCATATCCTTTGTTATATTTTCTACCTTGTTTATCTCTGACAGTCTTCTCCATAGTACTAGGGTGCACCTAATTGGTAGGTAGAACAGTGGTAAGGGTGTACTTTTTGTAGGTCCATACATTAGTAGTAAGTTCATTAGTTTGTCATGGTTCCTATGCACATTATAGTATGAGGGAGGTGTTGTTATGTAAGAGAGTAGATGGTATATTTCCAGTTTTCCTACTCTCAATTAATTTCAGTTTACATGTTGTTTAAGATTAAGAAATCTATTTTTTCTTTAGTTCACTTCAGTTTGTAGTTCAGATTCAATTTAGTTTAGTTTTGCATGCATGATCTAATATTTGGAGGGCACAAAACCCTAGATAATCAAAGCGCTTTTGCATGATAAGGTTCCAGTCTAGGTAAGGGGCAAAATTCTCAAGGAAGGGGATGCATGCTTCTGTTTGTGTTCTATTTGAGATGCACTTACTCGACACACTTATCCATGCATCAAGGGTACACTAGATGATTAAACTTGGGCTAGAGTTTGACTGGGTCACCTTAAGTGCTTCATGCATGTGACCAGATACTTTGTATCTTTCTTCATCTTCCTATTATATAAAGGAGATGTAGTGAACACTTCCGTGATAGTTAGCAAGATTTTGGTTTTGAGGTATTGCATTGTATTTCATTTGCTTTGCATTCAATAGGAGATAGATGTGATTGAGAGTTCAGATTTGTGTACATGCTCTTATTATTTTTCTGCAGTGTGTTTTTATAGATTAGGCTTTAAATCACCTAGGATCTTATGAATATTCTTTTAGTGCAAAATTTACTTACTATTGTCTTGTTTACATGGTATTAGAGCACTTTCACTGAAACTAATAGGAAGTTGTTCATGGATAGGATTGGAACTTATTAGAGGGAGTTGTTGAAGGGTTTCAAGGGTGGGATGCCCGATTTTCAGCAAGTGAAGTAGATTTTGACTAGTTAAAGGTTACGGCCCATGGGGTGTGATGTCCCAGTTTCTCTAGGGATTGGATTGTTATTTTACGTGTTTGCAAAAGGTGGCCTCCACCTATAAGAGGTTGCAGGTTTGATTCTTAGTTCTTGATATGTTTTCATGTTTGTTTAAATAGTTGTAATCACAAGTAGTTAGAGTCTTTAGGATTGTCACATGTTGGAGGGCACTTCCAACTCTATTATAGTTCATGATGCAGCATATCTTGGAAGAGGTTGAATTGTGGTACCTTGTGGAGAAGGATATTTTAATTTCAACAGATACCAAGGAGTTGGCTGAGCATGATTAGAAATGGTTCAAACTGGAATGAATAGTTTTGGATTTGGTGAAGAAATATCTAACCCCTTTCATTTTAGAGAAAAAGAATGATAGGGAAATGCATATTACCTTGATTAAATTGCATTGGAGCAAGAAAATGTCTAGGAGAATGATCTTAATGAAGAAATCGTCCATTACTTGCATGAGCAACACTACCACAATAGTTATCTATTTGATAAAGATCAAGAGTTGAGAGATCAATGAGCTACACTGGATGACAAGGTAGAAGAGAATGGACTAATTTGGATAAGTTTGAATGGATTTGGTCATTATTGGAACCATTTTGTATAGTTTGTATGTGCTTCGAAGAAGCTACCCTCAATCAAAAGTTTGTGGGATGAATCTATTGAGGAGGAATGAGATTGGAGATGGTTTCAGCTAGTGATGAGGATGTACCAGAGCTATCCCTCATTGGGAGGGTGAGGAAAGTAGGAAATAAAATAGGATTTGTGAAGGGTTAGAAGAAGAAGGAAAATTCAAGCTCTTCTAACCAACAGAGAAATAATTTGAGCCATATCAAATGAAAGAATCATGGCCAATATGATTCTCAGTATCTTAAGAAGTAGGGGAAGAGTAAGAAACAATAACAGTAAAATAGTTTGCAAGAATTGTAGAAGCTTCGAGTATGGATGGCCACCATGCTTCTTAGTGTTCTAAGAAGAAAGGGAAGGGTAAGCAACAACATCAATAAAAATAGTTTCTAGGAATTCCAAAAGCTTCAGGTTCATACAAGTTCATTGATAGGTGTGGTACCAACACTATTTCAAGTGTTTGTGGTATGTTGAGAAGTGGAGCCTCAAGACATGACAATAAGCAAAATAGCTTTTTTCAATTGTCCAAATGAGTATACCTCACCACTTCTAGTCAATTTTATATGCCTTTAGGACAAAGTAGACAAAGCACTCCACATGAGGTACACGATGCTATCTACCTTTAGGAAAATGTAAATAGATCATTGCACGCCAGAGCCAGGTATATTTAAATTTTACAACACTTCCACACATAATTAACCTACATGATTTGGACATTACCTCTTAAATGATCCTTAATAACCTACAAGCTATTTCTTAGAAGCATATATTTGGATGTGAGTAGAATTCATCTTAGATATACATTTAGTGAAGGCAACAATATTACTAGGAGTCATCAAGGCCAACTATATGGTTGAAAATATATTTGTTGGCGTTGATGACTCCTAGTAATATTGATTTTGTATTGGAGTTTCTAAAATACATAAGAATTATATATGGTGTATTTGCATTTGAAAAATACATACGATGTCACAAGTAATCCTAATAATAAACTTCCCTAATGACTAGGAGGCCTTAAAACTCCACTAGTGGTATTTGCACTAAATGTGGGTATCATTTATTGATAAAAGTGGGATCTCAAGGAGACTTGTGTGGAATTTGTCTCTAAAGAGCAACCAAATTTAGAATTAAAACTTTGGAACAAGTGCACTCTAACAAAACTAAACAAGTTTCTATTTATTCTTTTAGGGTAGCCCATGACACCCCTACAGATTGGTAACTACTGATTGTACATTCTAGTCTCATTGGCATATTTTTTTGTCATTTGTTAGATATCAATAAAATTACCTTTCTCTACTTACTGCAAATTAAAAATGTAAAAAAATTATAGTTTGATATGAATGCTCTGAAGGAAGGTCTCCATGTTGTGGAACCTATTATGCTTTTCTCTTAAATAAGATGAATGACCACCAATGAATTCCTTCTCTAGAACTTAGTTCTCCTACAACTGTGGTCCTTCCTTTGAGAGAGTATATGTTGTCCTATTAAGTTCTTTGAACACATGAGAGGTTTCAATCATCTGGAACTGCCTAGAGATCTCTTTCATCTGAGTAGCTAAGGGAGATAAGGAAGTATCTTGAATCTGACCTCGTGTATTCATCCAATTAACATCCAGTGTTGAGTGCCCAAAGACTTATAGATGACCAATATCCTTGTCAAAGGAAGATGTTAATAAGTAAAATAGAGCCTTCAACTTTGCCAAGTTATTTTTATCTTTGTCCATGTTTTCCTTAGTTTGGAAATAGTGAGTGTCACAACGATAAAGCAAAAATGCATGACTACAAATCCAATGAGTCTTGGCAAGAAATTATACATGTAGTAAATTTTTTGTTTGTGTTTCAGCTGTATTTCTTTTAAGTTATCAATTTGTAGTGTTATCAAAGGACAATAGATACGTGTGTTGATGATAATTATCACAATTATAAGATATTCAACAATAAAAGTTTAAAACCATTTTTATGTGGATTGTGTTCATTTAGTCTCATTTGTGTTATTGTTTTCCATTAGATAGAGTCATCTTGGTCTTGCTACTATAGTTTACCTCTGTGAGAATCTTGACAAAGATGACTTATTTAAACTTTCATGCTCACATATATCTAAATTTAATAGCCATTCAACTTGCGAGTTATAGGATGGTATAATGAATTAGTACTCTCTCAAGGAGGCCACAGAGTTATGTTAATGATAAGGTTATCATGCTTCAGATAGTGAGCAAGTTCAATATGCCATAGGGTTTAGATATGAACCTTCCAAATAATATTAACCAAGTCTGCATAGTTACTGTAGATTTTACCAACATGAATATAGTATAATTTCACTACAAAAATGACCTTGAAGGAGGCTAAGAGATTGTGTAAAATGATCATCGAGTGCCAAGTGTTGACTAATCGAACCTTTCTGTGCTCAGATTATCGATAACCTTATTTTAGGGATACCTCCAACATAACCATAATATGTCTTTTGAGATCAATATGATCCTTCTTTAAATTTTCTCTTACACAATCCCTTGGCCTTATTGCTGCAATAAGTTAGATGATTCAATATTCAAGAAAGGAATCATAGTGACTTGACCGTATCACATAAAATTTCTATCTTCAAAGAAAAATATCCTTCCAAAACCAAAGAAATTGACAGAGAGAATAGGTGCTGAACATTTGATACTAATCAATGATCATGATGATCATGCTCATAATTTGATGGAGGAATTTTAGATTCTAGGACCCTTCTGAAATATGTTTTGGTCTAGGATTTGGTACTTTTGATCGATGTCCAAGACTCTAACTTCTTAGGAAAGAATCTTAGCTTAAAAAGTAATGGTAAAATGAATGCAAGCCTATACTCATTATCTGAAGTATTCGATATATCTTAGATAGATATATCCTGCACTTGATCAGTCCTCTAGAGATGAGAATAGTATTTCAAACAAAGATCTATAGAGGATTGACCTTACCTCTAGGGATAATATAAAATATCTTTCCATGATCTTACGATGATGATAGAGTCTTAAGCTTGATGAGTAGGACTTTTATAAAGTACAAGAACATATCTTGTTGTCTTCCAACTTTTGCCCATGATAGTTGAATATCTTTAGGACTGGTGCCCATGTTTACTAATTAGGGCTTGAAGAAGGCCTTGAGAAATAACCTAGATTTTAACTCTGACTTGATTTACCATACAGAGCTGGAGGTATCAATGAAATTATTTAGTGATTGCAATCTCTTTAAGCTTGGGCTTGTCCTCACCTGAGCTCCGACACCATGTTAATTTCCAGTTAACATGTTATTTGCTTAGGTTAGATACTTCATTCAATGATATGCCCATTAATCCATTTACCAATCACATTAGAAATTATATAAAATTAACTAATGAAATAACATAAATGGTAGATGCAAAAGACAAGCCAAGACAGAAAGACACGAGAATATGGCTCAAGCAAGGGAAAAATCTTAAGATGGGGAAAACCCCTGATCAAATCTTCTTATTATTATCATCAAATGATCAGTAGAGAAAGAGAGAGAGTAAAATGATATAAAATAACTTGCCAATACGAAGATCAGGCATCACTTCTCTGAGATCCATTCAATCCTATAATCTGGGCAGTTTGTTCATAAAGGACAAATCATATTGTTATACAAGATCAGTTTGGTTAGGGAAACAACAATCCATTTCTTTCTAAGTTGACTGATCCAAAAATCCTCCCTTCTACTACGACCTTCCTTATTTCACATGATGCTCCCTTTCCCTGCCTTAAGGAGTTGGTTTATGACCACATTAAGGTCACGGTTGATATTATTTCCATGGTTCTGGATTAGAGCTTCTGAAGCATGCTGCTCCAGCCCTTGAATTCTATAAAAAGTGTGGCATTTTATTCTTACAAGGCCTCTATTATTTGTAGTAGTCCTAGCCTATTTTTAAGTTTCTATGTCTTTTCTATGTCTTCCTCAACAAGCACCTGAATATATCATATAAGTTCAACGACTCTCGCTTGTATTTCAGCTTCCCGAGCAAGTGATTCAAGGCCTAAAGTCAAGATGTGAGAATATCTTCTAGCTGTGGCCAAACTACAGGAATAATTCCCATACGAAACAAGTCAAAGCCCATATATAATATTGTCCTTAACCATAACAAAGAACTAATTCCAAACTTGGACCTGTTATGAGAAACCTCCAACCAAAATAGTCCCAACAATAACCATAATTTATCCTCCTTAATCTTCACTACCACAAAGATATATTTTTATTTTTATTAATGTGTCCCAAATGAGAGAGAATTCTCCTCTATATATACAATTCAGTGGAGTTGAGGAGATGCGACTTTTGATCTTCTTAAGTCGACATATAGTTGAGGCTAACCTAAATAATTTACATGAGAGAAACAAAAATTCAAATTTCCACTTCTACTTATCCAATTTTGATGATCTTTACATCAATTTTGGTCCTCTCAAAAAGAGGAAGTCAATGCCAAAATTATATTCCCCAAAGGAGCTGTTGAAAGTGGAATTTGGCCCTAGTTTCAATTTTAACAAAAATAATCATCAATATTTTTTTCTAGCATTTTGGGCTGAATTCACAATAGTATGCTAAAAAGTGTCATTTCAATGTCCGAAAATTAGGATATATAAATGTGAGATATATACTCTACATCTTTGGGTTATCTCCTTTTTGAATATGAGTATTTTAAGGCTACATGTTAATTGTTTGAACTTTGAACTTTGAAAAAAATCCTTAATGGACTTCGTAAATAATCGAATGAATGGACTTTGTAAGGCAGTGGTACCATAAATTGTGTTATTCCAAAGGTTTGACTTCCATATTTTCACAAAATACAATTGATGAATATAGATACTTATGTTTAGGATTATATGTGTTGGAGTGGTTCCTTTATGTTTTACTATAATCTTGATGTTGAAAAGCTTTCGCTCACTTTTTTCATCAATTGCTCATAGAATATGCAAAAGGAAATGCTTGTCAAAATGTGGCAAAAATTACATTTTTCCTTATTTCTTTTTTAATTGTTCATGAGAGGATAATGATGTTATAGGAATGAGTTATCCTACAGTCTGTTTCAATTTGTGGATTTTTTTTCCTCCCATTTTTTTACAAGGATGTAGATTTTATTTTCATGTTGATGGTTTTTGCATGTATAATATCTAGCCCCAAATGCTGGTAATGTAGCATACCTTGAGAAGTAGTCATGGACACAAACTCTATCAGAGGTTAACATTATAATACCACTTCCACCTAGTATCAGAAAAAGCTTTATGGTTTGTCACATAAAGAAGAGTTATTTAATGGTAGGGTTGAAAGGGTAACCTCATGTCTTAGTTGTAAGTCATTTATTTGCATTTCTTAGCTATAAGTCATCTATTTGATTTTGAGCTTTATCACATGAATTATTTCGATAATCCAATATGCATGGCCTGTATTTCTCACCTGATGTTAGTTACTTGATATGGTTGATATAAAATTCAATTCTAGACCACTTTTATTTTAAGTCAGAGATTTTATTGATTAAAAGGATGTTCATATTTTGATTGGTTTACTTGGAGCTTGATTTAAAATAGTTTTGTAAATTCTAGGTGGATGCTATTTTTTCAGGGTGTGCTCTTTGCACTAATAAGATCAGATGATTCCTAGAACATAGGTACAACAAGTGCATCTTTGGAATTTTTTGTGTATCTGTTATTATTTATATCATTGATGGATGGTTATGGATTGATGTAAAACAGAGGATGGGAAGGTCCTACCAATTATCTTGACAAAACAAAATAAAATGGAGTGGTATAATTGTGTTTTTAAGGGTGAGCTAGAAATTAGCACTTGAAGGGTAGAACTTGAGAATAATAAGATATCTAATATAGATCTAGAGACACAATAGACTGTGGAAAAAAAATGATGGTATTGATGAGTCTTCCCTACAAATAAGCTCTAACTATTAGACCACTACCCAAATTTCAGTTATCTACAATGACAATAGTGACTCTAGCTTTATTTGTATGAAAGTAACTTTGGCCACTGTCCTATTCATTTCCCATGAATGATTTTTATTTTCAAACTCCAGCTAGTTTGTTGTTAAACTAATTAAAGCTTTGATGGCAAACATATAGTTTTTAAAGCTCTTTTCTGAATCTATTTTCTTGAGCAAATTTGTCTTTTTTCTTTAGGTACTATAGATTGCTACTGTGTGACATATTCTATGATATAATTGCCTCGATAAATAGAAAGAAGAATTGCACAATATAGTCTTTTTTAAATATAAAGAAACAAAATTTCCAAATACAAATTTTATTAATTAAGAGCATCTTTTTGACTTCTTAGCTAAGTTATGATTATATTTTGGTAGGGGAATTTGAAAGGGTAACCTCATGTCTTAGTTGTAAGTCATTTATTTGCATTTCTTAGCTATAAGTCATCTATTTGATTTTGAGCTTTATCACATGAATTATTTCGATAATCCAATATGCATGGCCTGTATTTCTCACCTGATGTTAGTTACTTGATATGGTCGATATAAAATTCAATTCTAGACCACTTTTATTTTAAGTCAGAGATTTTATTGATTAAAAGGATGTTCATATTTTGATTGGTTTACTTGGAGCTTGATTTAAAATAGTTTTGTAAATTATAGGTGGATGCTATTTTTTCAGGGTGTGCTCTTTGCACTAATAAGATCAGATGATTCCTAGAACATAGGTACAACAAGTGCATCTTTGGAATTTTTTGTGTATCTGTTATTATTTATATCATTGATGGATGGTTATGGATTGATGTAAAATAGAGGATGGGAAGGTCCTACCAATTATCTTGACAAAACAAAATAAAATGGAGTGGTATAATTGTGTTTTTAAGGGTGAGCTAGAAATTAGCACTTGAAGGGTAGAACTTGAGAATAATAAGATATCTAATATAGATCTAGAGACACAATAGACTGTGGAAAAAAAATGATGGTATTGATGAGTCTTCCCTACAAATAAGCCCTAACTATTAGACCACTACCCAAATTTCAGTTATCTACAATGACAATAGTGACTCTAGCTTTATTTGTATGAAAGTAACTTTGGCCACTGTCCTATTCATTTCTCATGAATGATTTTTATTTTCAAACTCCAGCTAGTTTGTTGTTAAACTAATTAAAGCTTTGATGGCAAACATATAGTTTTTAAAGCTCTTTTCTGAATCTATTTTCTTGAGCAAATTTGTCTTTTTTCTTTAGGTACTATAGATTGCTACTGTGTGACATATTCTATGATATAATTGCCTCGATAAATAGAAAGAAGCATTGCACAATATAGTCTTTTTTAAATATAAAGAAACAAAATTTCCAAATACAAATTTTATTAATTAAGAGCATCTTTTAGACTTCTTAGCTAAGTTATGATTATATTTTGGTAGGGGAATTTGTGTATGCTGATATTGTGTTGTCTCTTTGGTTTCTATCAGGTAACAATGGTTAATAAGGAATGTGTTTCTTGAGCAGCAGAAACACATCTTATTCTACTATTGACATGGATCTCCATGGTTTTCAGGCATGGCAACAAAAATGCAGATGTCAGTGGGATCTCCAAAGTCTGTGTTGGATGAATTTAATACTAGTGATGATTTTGGTTCCTTGCATATAAAGAATGTCACAAGTCAAATTCAAATAAATAGAAGTAGCTCAAGAATGAAGGTGAAGCTATTTCTTTCTATTTAGGTCAATTTCTTTTATTTGTTGGTTGTTTTTCATGTTTTGAGTGCAGACTTGTGAAATTCCAAATTGCATGTTGGTTTATATCTATCTATATCTATCTATCTATCTATATATATATATATATATATATATATATATATATATATATATATATGATATGTCGTTCATGGTTTCCGGAGATCCGTGTTACATTTTCACATAAGTTGATATATCGTTAAGATATCTAAACACCAAACAACAACAACATTAAGATTTTTTTTCACTCAACTTATAACATATTGCATCTGTCTTCATCAATGTTCTTCTTCCATGTGCTATCCACTTATGACATTTCCTTTGCAATATTTGGTGCATTTGCTAGTTACAGGTCATTTATAGATTATAAATGTCTCTAGACTTTCACTTCTAATTGAGTATTCAACTGAACATATTGATTTTTCCCTCCACCCACTTTGCATAACTTCCATAACCATTAGGTAGGGACCTACTACTTTGATGTTGCTTTGCTTGTTTAGTAAAATATTGCTAAGACTTTAATTTATTGAAAGTTGTAGAATTTGCAATTTATGAAGTTTCAAGGTCTAATTTTTAAAAGTATAATTCTTTAAAGGGTGCTAGCTTAATGGAAGAGCACCTGCTTTAGAAGTAGGAGGTTAGTGGTTCGATTCCATTGTGCCCTGACATCCATATGGAATGGTGACGATCAATTTTTGGTGGCAGAGGCTCTTTTGACCATCACCAATTTGCTTTGGTGACATTTTTCGACCGTCACTAAAATATGAAATGACAATGGTCAATGAATGCCACCATATATATGCATCAATAGTGACAAAACTCAAAGGTCCGTAACCATAAATGGTTGTTGTGATATGAAATGGTGATAGTCATTGTCCGTCATTACGTTATTCACGATAGACCTTGAATGTCACTACAATGCCTATACTTCTACCAATGCGGATTTTGGTGACAGTCAACGAACGTCACCGTATATATGCACCAATAGTGACAGCCATGAAATATGTGTCACAATAAATCATTGTTTTTCATATGAAATGGTGATAGTCACTATCCATCATTATAATCAATGTTCGTGATGGACCTTGAATGTCACCATAACACCTATACTTTTGGCGACACCACCTTTGGTGACAGAGGCTATGTTTTGTCACCATTGCTCACATGAAATGATTACGATCGCTATCCATCATTATAAATCATTATTGGTGACAGAATTTGAATGTCACTACAACACCTATACTTTTGGCGATGCCACCTTTGGTGACGTTCAGTTTTTGGTGACAGAGGCTATGGTCCATCACCATTGCTCATATGAAATGGTCACGATCACGATCCGTCATTATAAATAATTATTGGTGATGGAATTTTAATGTCACTACAACACCTATACTTTTGGCGTTGCCACCTTTGGTGACATTAATTTTTTGGTGACGAAGGCTCTTTTGACTGTCACTAATAAGCTTATGGTGACATTTTTCATCCCTCACCAATGTCCTTTTTTCTTGTAGTGTATAGGTCCAATCATTCCTCCAATCAAGTAATAATTTATTTTATCTTCTTTCCTTTTGTTTCAATGTCTGTGAAGTCTATGTGATAAACGAAACTTCATGTAATAAATTGAGATATGGGGATGATGTAGTTTATGTTAGAAGCTCCCCTTAGTCTTTTCGTTGTTTTTCTTTTATGTGTCTCCCCAAAAGCATTCCTAAAAATCCTTGAAAGGATTCTTAACAGTCCCAAAAAATTTCATAGTGTCATGACCAATACTTCCAACACCCTCCAACGTTTTCATTAAAACATCTCTAATGCTTTTTTATGTTGATCTTCTCAGCATTAGACCATTTCTCAATTTGTTTGTTTCAGATACTCAGAGACTGCATTTTTCTTTGTCATTTGATTTAAGCATGGTTTCATCAATACTTTACAATATAATATGATTATATTATTGCTAAATTGTCACTATCCTCTTATTCTTCATAATTATTCTTTGTTTGTAAATTTTAGATATCAACGAGAAGAAGCAAGAATTGAAGCTTGGATAAATCTGCAAACTTCAAAAGATGAAGCTGAAACCAAAAATATTGAGGTATAAGGAGTGTGCCTATAAATATTTGTACACATATTTTTGTTAAAATATTCAATGATATTTCGTCCAAGCAACATATTTGTCTTCTACCTAACAATTGGCAAATTGTCTTGGATAGCTTAATAATTAGATTGTAGGGTACATAAATTTGAAACACCATGCATTTGGCACAAACCTTACTTCTACTAAAAAGGAAATGTTGGTATACATTGAATGGAATTTCTCCACTTTTCATTTGGTGGAGACTATAGCATTTAGAACACATTTTGCAACTTAGGTTTCAACCATAATAGGAAATTTTCATATGAATGCAGAATCTCATGAGATTAAGACCATGAAAATATGCCAAAATTCCTTTTCTATGTGGGGATGGGTAGCCAGGGTAGCCTTTATAAATGTGCCTTGTCTAATTGACATGAACATTTTGATTTATATTATTTTGTGTCTCTTTCTACAATTAAGATTCATTTTACAAAATGGGAAAACAAAGGGAGAGCAGGGTAGATGCTACTTGCATATAAGAAATGAATCCATGAAATGGTATAGACACCATGAATCCATACCTACAAAATAACATCTTAAATCACTTAGGAGTTTGACTTGAAATGTCTTTTTGGGTTGCACATTCAAACACTACACAATTTCTAAATCTACACCCATCCTTACTATCACCAAGTGCTAGGGCACCTTCCTAATTATTTCTAACATGCGTAGGTTTCTGAAATTTTCAATTTATAGTATGAAGTATGTTACACCTATCTGATTATTTATAACATGCATAGGTTTCTGAAATGGTCAATTTATAGTTTTAACTATGTCTAAAAGAGAATGATCATATGGAAGTTTTCATAAATCTCTCCATTTTTATGTTTACAAGCCTAGATAACCACTCAATTACAAACAAATTGAACATGCTTCTTGCCCTCTAGTTCATAAATTTTCATGTAGTGTTATAGGAATGTAATTAATGTTAAGCATCTTACGCGAAGAAAACCACATTTATGAGTTTTGTTTTCTATCGTACTTATTTTGTTATCTCTACTTTCAAAAAATGAAAACAAACCTTATTGTAGAAAATTGATACAAATCCAGCTCTGATACCATGTAGAAAATCTGTGTTGGTTAACCCAATAATGCAATATAAATCAAAGCAGAATACTATAACCTACTACAATCAATTTGTGGAAGCTGAAAGATCAATTTGAATAATATAACTAGAAGAGGAAGAATCAATGGCACAATACACATGAAAATACTTTTGGGGAAAGCCTTAGCTAAAAACCCCACACTATTGTATTATCATACATGGTGGAAATACATAGGAATTATACAAAGCCTTAGCTCTCACAGCTAGCCATCTCTCAGTACAATCCTCACAGATGTTCATAGGTAATATTGGCTTCTCTCCAACCTTCCTCTCTGCCCTCCAAGCTCCTAGTTCCTTGCACTATTCCTTGTGGGTGATTTCTTATTACCAAGTGGATGATCTCCTCTCAAATTTGTGCAATCCTCAAGGATTTATCCTTGAATGTATGCATGATTTTTCTCCATAATAAAACACATGCAACTGATAGTACACTGTCCTTGAACATTAATATCAACTGGGTCTTTCTTAGAATAAACATGCATGAGTTTCTGATGAGGGAATCTTCAGTTAACTAGAGTAGCACTAGTTGAGTGCGTTAATGCATCAACTGATTGTTAACTCACTATTAGTTTCTTAAATAGTTTGGAACTAATTTAACTGGACTTAACTCAGTAAACTAAGTTAACTAATTAAAACTCAAATATAACTCAATCATATCTCCTTAATTTAATGGATAACTCTTGAATGACTTTAGAAATACTTCTAACTTGAATTTCTCCAACTAATTAATTTAAAATAAATTAATTATTATTTGCAAGTAGAAGTTAAGTCTAAATTTGATTTTAATTCACAATTTAATTCAAGGACAAATTAAATTGGAATATTCTTGTTGCAATATTTCAACACTCCCTCTCAACAAGAAAGGGATTATATGCCACCTCGATCATGTCTTTATGGAACTCGAATTTACACTTTGACAATGCCTTTGTCAAATTGTTAGCATGTTACTCCTCTATCAAAATATACTGCAACAACATGATCCTCTCAACCTATGAAAAGACACGGGCAACAAATCTTGCCTTATGCTTCTCCACACTACCATCAGTAGCTTGCTTTACCTTGTAAAGCCAATGGGAACTCACAACTGACTTGTTCTCTGGTCTCGGAACCACATCCCAAACACTGTTACAAACTATGGAGTCATACTCCTCCACCATAGCATCAACCCAAATTAGCTTCTGCACTGCTTCCTCAAAGGAAGATGTCTCAGTCTCAACAGATTCCCCAGCAAGGGCCATGTATCCAGTGTACCTCTTAGGTGACCTCCTCTATCTGTGTTGAGAAGATGGTGCTCCCACATTCTCTCTCGCATCCTCCAACAATCTTTCAACTTCTCTTGTGCACTTTCATCCATCTCTAGAAGACTTTGTTTGAGTGGATGTCTCCACTCTTTCAACCTTCGCATGTGGTTGCTCTGCATTAGTCTAAGGCTCCTCCTCCTTAGGAATGAACAATTCCTCCACAACCTGCAGTTGGAGCTCCCTCTCAAGAGAAACTCGCATGGCATTTTTCTCATCAAACTTGAATAGGAAATTACACCTGATAGTTGTGAGGTGTATCTGTGTACCCCATAAATATCCCCAACTTTGTTGTTGGCTCAAGCTTCTTCCATGCATCCTTTGCCAGATGGAAATATAATGATGAAGCAAAGATCCTAAAGTCACCCACATTTGGTCTCTTACTGGAGAAAGCTTCCTCTGGTGTCTTCATCCCAAGTATGCAATGCGGGCTTCTATTCTGCAAATAGACCATTGTGTTTCATGCCTCAACCCACAAGTGAAGTGGTAGGCCTTGGTCATGCAGCATTTCCCATGCTGGCCCTAAAATAGTTCTATTCTTCCTCTTGGCCACCCCATTCTACTTTGGGTTATGAGGTGCCATCAACTCTCGTTTAATTCCTTCCATTGCATAGAAGTCCTTAAACTCTTGAGAGACATATTCTCCACCATTTTCACTTCTCAAGGACTTAATCCTCTTCCCTAACTATTTCTCGACCAAAGCTTTGAACTCACAAAAATTTGTGAAGTGTTTTGTCCTTCTTCTGCATGAAATAAATCCAACATTTATGAGAATAGTCATAAATTAAAATCACATAAAACATTTTCTTCACTGTGGATGTCATCGATAATGGTCCAAACAAATTAGTATGGACTTGCTCTAAGATAGCCTCTACTCGACTTTCTCAATAATAAAAGGAAGACTTGGTGTACTTTCCCAAGGTAGAACCTTTGCATGTGTCAACTTTCTCAAGTTTACCTTTGGGAAGTCCTGTAGATATCTGCTACATTATCTTCAAAGCCCCATGATGCAAATGGCCCAACCGCCTGTACCAAAACTCGCCAATGTCTTGGCTTTGTACCAATTCTGCTTTCATACTCAGTGCCGCACAATCATCTACCTCTAGTTTATATAGATTCTTCACTCGAATCCCTATCCTCTTGGTCTGACCCATGTCTCTGTGTCTTAGGAACACCTTTACTTTACTAAATACAACATCATACCCTTTGTCCTCCAACATCGCGACCAATACCAAGTTCTTCTTCAGTCCAGGCATATACATCACATCTGTCAAGGTGAGAGGAGCTCCATGCTCCCTCTGAAAATCAACCGTGCCCACTCCTAAAACACTATACCTTTCATCGTCACCCATGTCTATGCACATCTTGAAGTCTTTCTCCTCCAAGGCACTCATAAATTTTTATCACCGGTCATGTGCAATGAGGCTCCATTGTCAAGATACCAAACACAACCCATCATCAGTGACACCATGCATGCGATGAGGGTAAAGTCCATTTTGAACTGAGAGGCTAATGCCTCAGCTTCTAATCCTTCCAAGGATCCCTTCTTGGACTTCCTCGATGGGAAATTAGTCACATAATGTCCCATCTTGTGACAATTAAAGCATCTTACTTTAGACATGTCAGCATTCTTCCCTCCATGAGAAGAATTCGATTTGAAATGGGAAGCCTTTGTTGGAAATAATACTGAGAGGGGGGGGTGAATCAGTATTATCTAGATCTTTTTACAATTCTTCCTTATTTATACTTTGAATTATTTTTGCATATCAATACCATCAATAATGAGCATGAACAAGAAAAGCAGACAGTCACATCAAAGAACACCAGATATAAGGTGGAAACCCAATGTGGGTGAAAACCACCTGCTGCAATATGTCTCTATCTTGTTTCAAATTAGAACCTCCTTTTACAATGGTCTTGTACTGGTGCAGTCCTTTACCAGTACGTAGGCTGCAACCTGCAGAGAGCTACAACTCTCTCTCGTTTTCCAGTCTCTCCTGGAAGTGAGCTACAACCCCCTACTTCTTTTCTTTCAAGGACCACTTTTCATAAATTTTCAAAATGGATCCATAAATATTAAATGATCATCAAGTACCAGTAA